>CM057841.1:22232457-22389957 GCA_030068075.1 Paguma larvata | reverse complement strand
CGACTCCCGTCTGCTTCGCCCTCAGTGAGCCTGGACAAGGCATTCAGCCTCCGTAGGCTCAATTTCCTCAGCCTTACGGTGGGGACAGCAAGCAGGGCCTTCAGCCTCCACTCAACACCTGTTGCTTTATATCTCATTCTCTGACTGGATCATTATTTTCCGTGTGTTTCTCTGGCCCGCCCACACGCATGCTGCTTCACCAACTCAGCCTCTGAGCGTCCTCGCTGGCAGTGTCTCTTGCCGTCGGCACAAAGTAGGATGCCGGCAAGTGCCCCATGATTGGCCACAAGAGCACAGGGCACCCCTCTGGGGGCTCCACCGACAAAGCAGACGGGCGTCCTCGGGCTCAGGCAGGTTTATGGTGGGCGATGTGGAGCAGGCGCCCTAGTGTCGCCCGTCTTTCTGCTCCTTCAAAGACGCCCCAGAAGCAAAAGAACATCCAGAAAGGGACCAGGTTGAGAAGCCTACACAGGGCAAAGCTGGATCTCCAGAGGGGCAAGGGCAGGACAGAAAAGTAGGTTCCATCGACATGGTCGCTGTGAGCTACTTCTCCCAGACAGAGGGAGGCTGTGTACCTGACTCCCCTTGTGACGCAGAGGTCGACCCCCGACATCCCGGACGCCTCCCGTGCCGTGCGCCCCAGTGCTCGTGGGCCAGCTCCATCGCGTCACGTGCCCCTGTCCCTGCCTGCATAACGCCGTGCCCAGCACAGAGCAGGCACCCTGGGAGTGTCTGTGCCCCAGACAAATGAATGCAGATCCAAGCAAATATGGGGGGCACTGAAGGAGCAGGAAATGCAGTCGGAAAGTCTACCCTGGGTCCCATCTGCGTTTCTCCCCGAAGAAGCCCTACAAAGAACGCCCCGGAGGAGACAATAGCGCTGTCTTCCACGATGGAAAGGTCAACCAACATGTGTTTATTGAGTGACTCTGTGGGCTAGCCCTTCACTCAGCTTTGTAGGCGATGAGGAGACAGGCGAACCCACGGGGGGCTCTTGGTAAGCAACGCTGGAATCGAAGCACCTGAGAAAAATCAGAGAGCAGACCCACGCAGCATGGCATTGTGTAGAAATATCCAGAAAAGGTACCCAGGATGGAGGGGTTCGGGAGACGAGGGAGTGAGGCTGGGCAGGAATGCTGGACGAGGCAGGAAGGAGGAGGCTGGACGTTCCCACCGGCGGAAGACGTGAAAGTCAGGTGTGGTGGGCTCGGGGCCTCCCGGCCGGTGTCCCCTTGGTGCAGGCCAGCTGCCACGTCCCGGGACAGGGCCTTTCAACTCGGTAGCTCTCCGGTTGCTCCTTCTCTCTCTCTCTTTCTCTCATCACTGCCCTTCCTGCTGAGGCCTCTTTGAAATTTGACTAAGGTTGGAGCCCATGTTTGAGCATTTCTGGATGCAATTTGGTATCATAGCCGAGAATCAAAGGATAGTTGCTCTCACTTTAAAGTATGTTTCTCTCCCTCCTCCTCTGAGCACCTGACCCCACAATCATCGCTGGCTTTGAAATAATAGACCCATCATAATTATGGGAATTAGTCTAGAGGCTTCTGCCTTATTTGCTCAACTGAGGTTACTGAGGCCGTCTTTAGAGGTGGAAGGGGTGTCCGGGACCATCTCGGCCGAGATGGCAGCGGCCGGGTGGGGGCAGCCAGGTAGGGAGGAAGTGTGGGGTGGGGAGGAAGCATCCCCTGCCCAGCCCGACAGCCACCGTGCCTGGAGTCCACGGACCCAGTGTCGTGAGACAACAGTTTCTCTGGAGAAGCTCAAACCAGGCTACAGGCGAAATGCCCCAAATCTGTAAATGTTAAAACCAAATTTCGCAAATGAGAACTCTGTGGGATGCACATTTGCAATCTCCGTTAGAGTGCCGTCCCCACATTTTCAGAAGTGGAAACTGAGGCCCAGGCACGGAGGAGGATTTGGGCTGGGCCATTAAGGTAGCGGGCACTTGTGTCCTGTCTGCTTCTGGGTCCACATCCCTGGCTCTGGTGTCCACAGATGTCCGACCCTTCCATCAGTGTGCCGCCCACCCTGTCTGCTTCTTTCCAGAGGCTTCCGTTTGCCCTTGGCCAAGGATGGCTGGCCGCCTCATTGTGGCTTTGAACCCATGGTGCGCAGGCTGATTCAGTCAGCGCTCTGAGCGCCCGGGACTGAGTACCGCTGTCACCTGGCAGCCGGCTCTGTGACCTCCCCTTCCAGGCTGTGGGGCAGTGGCGAAGTGGCAGTCCACGCGGGGAAGGCTGGGGTTCTTAGAGAGGCCGTCTTCGGTGTTCTTATGTAGGCTTTTAGAGGAATCGAGCGAGAGTTAATGCAGAACTCTTTCTTTGACTTAATTTATTATAGTATATGTGGCTAAAATGTAGATCACACTGCTGTTTGGATCTCCGTTTTGATTCCCAAAATTGCAATCATGATAGGTGGATTATAACCGTGCTTTAACATACAGATGAGGAAATATATTCCCGTGCAATTTTCCCCTAAGGAGAAGGCGAGGATAAGGGGCAGGAGTTTTGAATAACCTTGCAACACTTAGTTGTCTCTCTCGGTCGTGGGATAGAAATTAGCATCATAGGACGAGGTGTGTTGTGAATGCAACACTGCTTTGAATATGCGTGTGGACGAGCATCCAAAGGGAGCCCAGAAAGTGATTTTCCCTATTAAAGAAAAAGTCACCAGAATCCGACCTCGCAAAGTGGGGTCGCCTTGTCAAATGGTTGTTATTTTTCCAAAACAAAAAATATTAAGTGCCTCCTATGTGCCGGGCACCTTGCTAGAGGCTGGGGATTCCACGGGAGGCCGGACCGACCAGAGATTTTCTGGGGAAGCAGGCGTAGCAGAAAGTACCGCGTAGTGAGTATTTTCAGGTGAGGGGGTGGGAGGCCCTGAGCACCCCGTGGGCCAGGGGGCCAGGCTGGAGGAGAGGGGTATCCAGCAAGCGTCACGCAGCCATCCAGCTGGGAGAGCAGAGCATCCTTCCTTAGTCAAGGTGGCGCCTGCAGAGCACTCGCATGGTGGGTGCCACCCAAGAACATATGTCTGGGCAGACTTTTTCCTCAGGCCCCGAAACTCAGCAGAAGTCCAGGGGCAGAACAGACGGCCTGATGCGCGGCCCCGGGGCTCGGACTCTGCTCTCTCTGCCAGCAGCTGTCCGGGGCCGGCACCCGCCCAGCCTCCTGCCTGCACCCTGAGATCATGCCCACCCACCGCCTGCACCCCAGCATCTAGGGCAGGGCTCCTGAGAGCCGCCAGTCTTTCTGCAGAACAACACCCCCAGTGTCTGACGTCTGCCTGGACGGCTGTTGGGCCCTGGCTGGGGCGGGGCAGGTGTGGACAGGGAAGGCCTTGGGGCGGGAGAAATTGTGAACAGTCTTGAACAGCAAGTGAGGCGGGGGAGGCTCTGGTGACCACGCACTGTTCTCCTCTGAGGGAGTCAGGCTCTGGAAATAGGAACCTTGCTGTGTCTCCCGGAGAGTGTAGAAGAGCAGCCGGAAGCATCCTGGAGGCAAGGAGTTAGGAACTGGGGCTGCAGAGAGGTCAGCCTCTCAATGTCTCCCCCTGCCTTGGGTGAGAGCCAGCTGCAGCCTGTCACCTGCACTCAGGGTTATGCGGGGCAGGTCTGCCAGTGAAGAACTTAAAAGAGGTGGCTTCCTTTGATTACACTGTTAGAAAATGGCTGCTCAGGCTTCCCAAAGCCATGTATGCATTCGTGCATGCTTGCATTCAGTTGCTCAGTGTTTACTGAGCACCTATTCTGTGCCAGGGGGGTTTAGAGACACAAAGGGTGAGAAAAATGGACCTCATCCCATCCTTCAAAGAGTAGACAGCCTAGAAGGAGAGTCAGGAATTCGGCAGGTATCACACACACGTACGAAGTCCCAAACTCTGCTTGCTACGGTGAAGGTCACGTTCTGGAGTGATCAGGAAGTCAGAGAGCACCTCCCAAAGGCAACGACCTTGGAGCTGAACCCTCAGGAAGGAGTGGGATTAACCAGGCAAGAAGGCGGCGGTGAGCCTGGGGCTGGGGGTTTGTGTTTCAGGAAGTGGGAGCAGGGTGTGGTGAGCCTCTGAAGTCCGTCCGTCGGGAAGAAGGTTCTTGCCTTTCTCCAGGGCCAGGAAGGCTGGCTTGGGCTTCTCCTGGTGTTCTGGGGATGCCCTGGACAGACCCAGAGCAGGCCAGGCTGGGGCTGGTGTCTTCATGGCCTCCTTGGGCATTGTCAAAGGTAGGTTCCCAGCTCAGGTCACACCCACAGTCCCAGGTCGCTTCCTGGTCCCCAAAGGACGGCTCCAAGATTCTTTCTCAGTCTTGGGGTGTGCCTTCCCGGGACAGAGCATGGGCTTATTAGAGGGTCTCTGGGCTGCAGGCCCCTTGCTGTACTGGGCAGGTGGCGCACAGCTGTTTAGAGGCAGCTGGCCATCTTGTGGATGGACGGAGCACAGGATGGGGAGGCCCGAGCCACCCAAAACACTGCGTGCTCCCCTCTCTCCCTGTCATCTTACTCTTGCACCTATAGTGGAGGTGCTCCTCCCACCCCCCGCTACTCACCTCCAAGGGACATTTGGATTAAGTCCACCATGTCGTGCGCTGAGGACAGGTGTCGAATAAGCTATAACAAGTATTAGAAACCGTAGGGATGATAGGGCCTCGTTCATGCACTCCCCACCCCAGGGGCTGGTGGCGCTTGGCACATGGGAAATGGTTTTCCCAGTTTGGCCGTGTGAATCCTCTTGGGAGTTGTCGGGGGAGGGACTGACCATCCGAAGGGCTCCCGTGGCGATTCCATCGTACCAGCTCATTACCTGCTGGTTTCTCCCGGTTTTCTGTGTTGTGAGTATTTGGATATGGGCGGGGGAGGGGACTGCACGTTGAGACTCGACCAGATGAGTTTTCCTCATAGTCTCTCATTTGGTTTTGACGGGGGGGTTGCAAAGTAGGCACCATTATTCCTGCTTTACAAACAGCGTTTGGAGTCTGGGCAGGGCCGGGAAATAGTTGCAGACACAAAAGCGAACCCGGAGCCGGCTGTCTCAAAGCCAGTCACTTCCTACTCTGCATCTGCAGGATTTGAGGTGGATTAAGGCCTCGCAAGCCCACTATTTCATGAGACGCTCTGATTCCTTGGTGATAAGTACCATTACCCCGTTTCACAACAAGGAAACTAAAGCTTGGGAAGTTTTAGCAGTTCGCTCGGGATCCCAGAATTGAGAACTGAACTCAGATCTTGGAGTCAAACAGATGTCATTGTTCTGAAGCACTGCAGTGCCCGAGCTGACCCCTTCAGGCCGTCAGTCTCTACCCGTGAGGGGTGTCGCTGCACTCAGCTCTGACCTGCCGCCCCTTCCCCACAAGCTCCTTGTTCCTGCCCCTCCTTCCTGGGGGCTCCTTGGAGGACACACTCATGTTGCGTAGTCTGTTCCTTGACCCTGGTCAAGATTCCTTTGGACCGGTCTGTAGGATTCTGAGTCTGGAAAGTTCCCTTTGAGAAATTTGCCAACGCTTGATACTTTTATCTGTGATCAAAGGGAGAATGAGCAGACTTGTCCTTCCTGTTAGAAGCTGCTACCCAGGAAGCTCGTTCTGCCCGGAGCTAGGGTCAGTTCATGTATTCACACCTCATTCATGGATACATGTGTCGGGTGAATAGTGGTGTGTCTCCTACTACGCGCCAGATGTGGTGGGGGAGGAGGACTCACAGCCTTGCGCTCTGCAAGTGACAGGTGAAAAGGAAAGCTGGTGTCAGTGTAAACAAAATCCAGACTCCCCCGGCCCCGGCCAGAGCAGCTTAGTTGAGGGCCTACTCAAGATGCGACCGGGAGCTCCCCAAGGCTTATAACCGGGCCTGATGGGTACTGGAGAAAGGCCACCTGTGCAGATGTCAGAGGGAAACGAAGTCAGGCTCTCCCCAATTTCTGCGAGGGGGAAACCATGACAACTTGGCTGAAAGTACCGTAGCAGGTTTGCGAAAGTCCACTGCCCTTCCAGCCACAGCCCGGGGCATCCAGACACTGCCTGGGGAGCACCCTTCTCCAGGGCAGCACCTCTGGCTTTGTTTGGCCTGCCAGTCCCTAGACAGTGGACAGTGGGTCAGCCTCGGCTCTACGTTTGGCTCCTCCGCTCTGTGGCCTGAGCCCGGGTGAAAGGTTTTGTGCTTTGGAGATCCACCAGCTGGGCACCGGATCTCCGCTAGGATCAGTGTGCTTCGACGCGCAGAACTGGATAGCTTTTTTTGTGTGTGTGTGTGAATTTTTTATGTGTCGGCCGAAGTAATTATTACTACAAGGTATTGAAGGGTGTAACATTTATTCAAAATTTTTGGATTTTGATTCAGGGAGAGCGTTTTTCTGATAAAGGTTCTCGAATGAAAAGGGCTGGATAAGTCAGAGCAGCTCAAAAATGGCAATAACTTCGGAGCTGGCAATTGATACTTGTTTTCTGCCGCTGTTTACTCTTCAATAAAAAATGCATATTTACCATAGCAACCTCCTGATCACGTGAGGCCCTATCTTACCCGCTACCCTCTAAAACAGAATAGCTTCTTAAAGACACACACACGTTCTAATATGCATGCTTTTCAGATGCAAAAATGCGTTCTTTCTAACGAAAGCCCTCTTTCCTGGGATTTAATGCTAATAAACACGTCATCTTTATAGAAATCATTTTGGTCTCGTGTCTTAAATTTTAGGGCGTTCTTTCTGGAAAGCCAAATAAAATTACTCTTAGAAGGCCTTTTGATTATCTGGAGAATTTGCTGATTATTTATTTTAACAAAGTTCTAAGAATATATATATTTGTATTTATACATGTATGCATGTATATATATATATATTTTTTTTTTTTTCAAACGGCAGGCGTTAGTGTAGTTTGGAAGGGAGTTTGGTGGCTGTTATAATGACCTGCCACTTCATCTGTGATTAAAGATTGTCATCTATGCGAAGCTCAAGTGCAGCCTGAATTGTTTTTCCCTGTTGACTTGGGAGAAGTACGTAGGCCTTCGGAGCTTTGGGGAAACTGCTCCCACCTGAACTTCTCAGCAGAGGACCATTCCCCCCTCATCCCGGGCCCTGTGCAAGTACCTAGTCCCATAGCTTAGGGTTAGTGGGGAGGGGGGAGAGCCCTAAAGCCGCAGGTCCCTGCTGTCCCCATCATGCCATCCTGGCCCAGAGCGTGTCCCTTTGGCAACAATCCTGTAAAAAGCTACCATTCATTGGACCATATCCTCCAGCAGGCACCGTGCTAAATGAATTGTTATGTCTGTCCCCGTTTTGCAGATAAGGAAACCAAACCTCAGAGAGGTTTTATGTAATTTGCCCAGAATCACACTTCTAAGAATTGGTGGAACTCGGTTTTGACCCGAAGCCTTTGGACCGCAAACGGTTTCTGCTTAATCTGGGATTGGAACTTTTTTTTTTTTTTTTTGGTCGGACTTAGGCTAAGAAGGACAAGTAGGGACGAGACAGAGAACAGGGCAGCGTGTAGCTCCTCCTTGCCCAGAATGTTCCTCTGGAGGTTTGCCTGGCCTCGCTGTCACTGTTTTTTGGAGCATGCTCTACCCTCTGGTTTTCACCTGGGCCTGGCAGCCACGGTCCCTGGTGCCACGGGTCTCTGCGGATGCCGCAGCCCTGGGCGCAGACAGCGTGGCCGCGCCGATGGAGCCGTGGTCACTTTAGGAGGCTGGGGGCAGGGGTGCATCTGAACCAGGGCTGGTGGATTTTAAAAATTCCTGTCAGCTGCGTGCAGACCCATCTGAAAAACAAGAACATATTGTGACTCTGTTATGCTTGGTGGCTTTGGGGGAAAATCCGATTGTGAAGTGAGGCAGGGCTCTCCATGGCAAAGTGGCATTGTGACCTGCCACTCAAGAGGAGGAGAATCGCCCAGACCCCATGCCCCGGCCAGCCAATCCGACTGCAGCGTGTCCATGAGCCATTTCATAATTATCCATCATGAATGCCTCCATGCTGCCTTAATAGATTATTTAAAATGGTGCATGTGCCTCGCAAGCAACCTCAAGTCAGCCCCGAACTGTACATCCATACGAGCCGGGAGAGGTAATTCCTTATCATGTATCTCTTTGTTCCAGACACTTTTATAAAAGAGTATGTATTATGTATGGTGTGACCTTCAAATGTCAGGAATGTGTTGTGCAATAAACTGTCAATATTTGTGGTTATAAGGTACTAGATGACTTTTACAATAATTGGAACGGCTATATTAAAAGCTTGGATCACTCAGCTGGTTAAAGAGAAAGACACAGGCCAGCGTTCATCGGGGACCTGCCTTCTGCCAACGATTAAATGAAAGATATTGCAAGGTGCTTAAGATGTCTTCTTTGTTTAAAAAAGACTATGGCAAAGCATGTCTCCGGGGGAGACGTTATCTCCAAATCATGCCTTCTCCTCTCAGTGCGCTCCAGTCCCAAGAGAAAACTCAGCCCCTCGAGTTATGGCGACTGACCAAGTGCATTTTAAAAAAGATCAGTCCAGCTTGTTCTCGGTGTCATTTAGGTAGGAATTCCTTGAAACACGCCTGGCAGTCAGATGTGTCCTCTGGTCTTCTCCCTACCCCCAGCAAACTCCCCCCGCCCATAAATAAATGAGGGGGCTGTAAATTATCTTAAGAGGATCTTAAAAGCTATAGTTTTTTTTTTTAAGAAAATAAATGACGTAGAAATCTTTTGGGAATTTATGCTTTACTGAAAGTAAAGGCTTCTATAGTTTGCTTTTTTTTTTTTTTTTTTGAGAAAGGAGTACTTAACTTAAATGATGGGAAAAGGAAGCCATAACAAATATTTTGCAATAATTACAGTAGTAATTGGGGCATGGATTACTTTAAAAATATCGATCTCACGGTACCCTTCTCTGGATGAATGTCTCTATGTGTATGGGAAGCTGGAAGTCAGGGAGAACTTCCTTTCTAGCAAGGAAGCGGGCAAGTGAAATGGTGGATAAGGCGTCAGCAACATGCCCCCCACTTGAGGCCTTGCTGACTCTAAGTGTGTTTGTGGTTCCCTCCACCCAGACGGAGAGAGAGCTGGGAGATCCCTCGAGGCCACTTCCTCCAGGAAGCCTTCCGGCATGCCCCTGACCTTCCGCCCACCCTGCCGGCATCACACCCCAGCCCCTGAAGGTGTGAGCACTTGAGGGCGTTTCAGGTATCTTGCCGGTTGGCGCCCTGCCCCGGTTCCTCCCGGGCTACTCAAAGCAGCTGCCCTCTTGCAGTCAGGAGCTGATCTCAGCCTCCGAATTTCAACTTGTTCACCCCCTCTGATTGTCTTATTTATTGAAAAATGTATAATTAAAAAAAAAATAGGTATAGAGCTCCCGCTATGAGCCGAGCGTCTAGCTCGTTCAGAGACATAACCCCGAACAGCAGTAAATGGCCCGTGTTCGCGTGGAGCTTGCATTCTGGGGAGGGGACAGGTGGTAAGTGGACAATACACAGGTCAGTTAGAGTCTGCCAAGGGTGACAGGTAGATGCTGTGAAGGAAGAACCCAGGGAAAGCGCGTGCTGGGAGCTGGGAGGCGGGCAGCCCTCAGATGGCATGGTCAGCGCCTCTCCGAGGAGGTGCCTTTGGGACTAAAGCCTGAATGTGAGTCTCTCTGTGAATTCCAGGGAAAGAGAATCCTGGGGGGGAGGGGCAGCGGGAGCAAAACTCGAAATTGGGTACCAGATGGGGGGCTTGAGAATAGAAAATGGAGGGGGGGGGCTGGAGTACACTCAGGAGTCCGAAGAGGGCAGGGCCACTTAAAAAGGGAGTTGCAGGCCGAGAGAAGGAGTTGGGGGCTATTCTCAAGAGCGATGGAGCCAGCGGCATGTCCTTGTCCTGTATATAACCTGGCTTCTCCCAGTGGCGGCTCCCGGGGCCGTCCCTCTCCAGACTCAGTCTCCTGCCTGGTTCTTCTCACCCAGGCTACTTCATGTGTGATCCCACTCCGCACTGGTTCACCCTGACTGTCTCGGGGCTGGGTCCCAGCCCACCACTCCTGACCGGGCCGGAGGGAAGACAGGGCTGTGCGGAGCCCAGAGAGACCCATCACACCAGGTGTCTTGTCCTGGGTCGATTCTGTGCGGGCCACGTGCTGCCGGTGCACACGCGGTCACAGTCCCCGGGTTGGGGACGAAAGGCGCCGCCCCAGGCAGGCCCCGAGGGCCTCAGGAGAGCTGGCAACGTGGTCACAGAGGATATTGTCAACAGCAGCGTCACACAAGGCCAAGGGGAAGAGACCCCATGGGTGGCCCAATCACCAGCAGGGGGGGTTCCCTGCACACTCCCCCGCCAGACAATTAAGAAAGGGCTCTGGGCTTGGTAAAACCAGAAACACATTTGGCCCACAGTGCTGGATTTTGAAGCCCTTGTGTATTTTAAGGGAAATTTAATCCATGTGTTTCTGATTCATTTTCACTTAACTCATCAAAATGTTGCTTTAGAGAAGCTATTTGAGATCCTAGTATCTTATTTTTTTTTTCCTCCAAATTTTAGCCTTTTAATGACCTATTTCCCCAATTCCAGAAACCCTATCCTGCCGAAAGCAAGCGGAGCTCTGCGCCATTTTGCGTTTGGGTCAAGGGTGAGAAAGGGAAACGGTAGAGAACCTTCCACCTTTCGCCTCTCTTCCTCTATCAGCTCAGGAGCCCTGGGCTTGCCTGGGAGCCCAGCCCCGGCCCTGGACCCTAGAACCCAAGGGGAGCCGTCCGTGGCGTTCCACAAGTGGACATCCTCTTCCAAAATAGCTCTCTATTTAAACAAATAGTTTCGCCAATCCATATTAATGCCTGACTGTTTAACATGACTATATATGGCATCATAACAGAGAACTTTGATGAAGAAGAGACACCAGACTAATACTGACTCAAGACATGAGTTTTGTCTCCCAAGAGTTAAACAGAATTATTGACCGTAGTTATAATTTTTATGCCTACCACTAATTTAAAAACTTTTTTTTTTTAATAGAAGGAAGTCTTCAGAACCAGGAATCTCTACCACAGTAATCATGGTCTTATTTGGGTCCGTTGATTTTAAAGTTTTCAAAATAAGGGAAAGCGTTAAGCTTTCGAGGAGAGCTATGTATTCCTTCAGACTTTCTCTAAGGTGTTAATTATTTCCTGAAAATATTTTAAAGCACTGGCCTATGCGGGCAAAAAGATTAAGAAAGATGCACTGTTTCGGGGTCCTGCTCACCCCTCCGACTCCAGAAATAGTTCCTTTTCCTTCATTAATGAAGTGTGAGCCACGCTTTTGAGACGCTCTTTGCACAAGGCAGACACTCAGAATTAACTGCACGATTCATCTGGGAAAATGTATTTTCTGTTACCCAAGAAGTTGCGTAGAAATTAAAATGCCATGGCATTTTATGTCATAAAGTAGTAAGTGCTCAGGTGTGCAGACAGCTACCTTACCTGCGGGAGGTTGCTGGGATAAGTCTTCATTCACTGTGTCGGACTTAGCCCCACCACCGCCACCATCATCATCATTATAATTTGTTTAGTGGAAATCTTACCAAAATATACTTTTGGGCGTGTGCAGGGTGACGCCGCCTTGGCAGGATGGAGTGAGCGCACTTCCACACGTTGAAAGGAAACCTCTCTTTGCTTTCCTTTTGCGTCCTCCCTCTATCCCTGTTGGTCTTCCTGGCTCTTTGTTCCCTGCCTTGGTCCGTGTATCGGTGGGACTCACTGGGAGACGGGGATTAAGCCTGTAGCAGCTCACGGCAGAGGTGTTCCTCTTCCTGATCCATTCCTGGTGGCCTACCTTGGCGGCTCTCCAAATCGCCATGGCTGCAGAACCAAGACTTTTTCTCATTTATGCAGCCTGGCGTGGGTGGGCTCCCGGCGACCTGGAGACTCAGCGACCCATCGTCTTCTGTTTTGTGATTCTGCCGCCTCGACCTTTGTGCGGCAAGGTCGCCATGGCCGGGGGGGGGGGGGGGGGGGGGGGGGGGGGAGGAGAGGGAGGAGGTGGCGGCACACAGTCTCTCCTCTGCATCGCCTCCAGCCATGGGCCGGGGCTCATCACTCGATCTCAGCTTAGTGCAAAGGAAGCTGGGAAAAGTAGGGGCACGTGGAATATTGAGGATCACTCACTCTCCTTTTTTCGTAGTGTTTTCCTCCCGTCTCTCTAAGGCCATCTCTGGTCTCCCGTGTGGCATAGGATGAGGCGAGGCTGGGTGAATGGAGGCCAAAAAGAGGCAGTGGGTGAAGACGGCCGGCAGTGGGCTTGGAGACCTTCTGGGTTCCAGGGAGCTGGAGCGGAGCACTCAGGAGGCTCAGTTCTCTGGACCAGATGGAACCAGGGCAGGGGGTGGGCGAGGGGATTTACCGAGGGATGGCCGGGCATTGGGCACGCAGAAGGAAAAGATTCCCTCTCCTGACTCCCAAGTCAGCCTTCTTGGCAAACGAGCCTCTTTTAAATAGGTACCAAGGAAGCTCAGTGTTTCAAGATCACTCGGGGGGAATCTACTCTTAAAGATACAAGTTTATCTCATTCAGCTTTTACGTCCCGGACATATATACCAGGAAGGTTAAATGCGAAATGAGCCCCTGTAAGTTCAAATCATATTCCTGGACAGCAAGAGAGCCCACTTCAGGGATCGGTCGAGACAGCTGCTCATAGTGCCTTATGTGTGTTCAGGCTTTAACTTTTGAAAAGCTGTTTGCCTTTCTAAGCATTTGATTCTTCGTCTACCCAGGACTGCCAGTCTGTGGTTCAGCCGATGAGGAGGATGCTAAGAGGACCTACGGCCATTTTTAATCGCCCCGGGTCCTCCTTCCTTCCCACCCGCCCTGTGAACGCTGGGGAAAGTCACGCACCTTAATGTCACCTTGATCTAGGCCAACCTTGGAAAATTGGAACGCGCCCATGGAGCTGTGGGAGGCATGGTTTCTGACCTTGCAATGACAAAATTAGGAAGGTCCTGTCTTGTGTCCCCTCACCCCTAAATAACATACATACTTGAAACATCGCTTGCAGCGATTGGGTCCGCGCCTTCTATTTTAGCGAAGCGATCTCAGCTTGTAGGAACAGGAGGAAGCTCGCAGGGTTTTCAGAACCTGTTTCAATTCACCTGGTTTAGGCGAAAACTCTGGCAGGGTTGCACGTACAGCCTGCGTCCCTCTGCAATGTTATTTGTTGCCTCCATGCAAGATACCCACTTCTGAAGAATAGCTCTCTTATTTACTGGGGTCAAGAACAGAAGCAGGGGTCCCGTGAGTTCTTTTTCGGCTGTTTCCCCATCCCAGGAGGCCCAGAACTCATCCAGGCTGATGGTGTATTAGGTAAGGAGACAGCTCCCAGCCTGCGGCCTGATGCCCTGCCCCCCGGGACATCCCAGTCTTTGGGGGCTGGCAGCACCGACTGGCCATTCTTTCATGAATAAGCAAGGAGGAGTAGACGACGGGTCTGGGGCTGACCTCCCTGCTCACGTCCACCTTCCGCTTACCCAAAACACTTAGAACAAGTGTGTGATCAGAAGGAAAGAGATACTGCAGCTTGTAGGAAAGGACATTTTTTAAAAAGCTGAAGCAGTCCGCCTACGGTCTAAGGAAGGGTGACAGATGTAACTTCTATGGTGCTTCTTTTTTTTTCCTGTTTCCTGGAGAGGCCGGGAAGGCCCGTCTGTCTGTAAGCAGGCTGGGGGATTGCTTCACTGGGCAGCTCTGTGGGGGCCGCAGGCAAAGCCTCGGGATTCCATTCTGGGGAGTCTCGTAGAAGGACAGCTGTCGGTACTTTTATACTGTGGGTAGAGCCCACACGGGCTCATGGGGTGGCTGGACCGAATTTGGTGCGCCGTGCTCATTGCTACCCATCCGGGCCCGGGCGCCCGCTCACACACAGGCCCTGCGAGGGTGCGGCACGGCCCAGCCTCCTCAGCCATGGCTGTCCTTGGCTTTCAGCCTCTCCGGACACTTCCTGGGACCACCCACAATGCCCCTTCATCGTAGCTCAGAGTTTGTTTTTCTATTTGGATTAGTCTGAGAGTAAATGCCATAGGCCTTCTGGCCCTCCAAAAAAAAAAAAAAAAAAAAAAAGAAGAAGAAGAAGAAAAAAGAAAAAAATCATCATTTCTGTGTAGAGTGAAAATTAGACTCTTAAATCTGCAAAGAAAGCTGTTTATCTTACAAATTTATTCTTTTTATTGGGCCACACATATCCAAGATAGAAAGATAAAAGGAAAACAGATACAGGCCATCACTTAGAGTGACATGCAGTGAGGCACCGCTCATCCTCAGCTTCTGTAGAACCTTCCAGAATGGTGCACGTATTTATCTACACTGTGCCCTGAGCAAGGACTCGCCAAAAGCTACAGCAGAAATATGTCCTGCACGCTCTCTCCCTCCTGTTCCAGTGGACAGCTCGGCCTTCCACTGCTCACAACTGTTGGCGGAAGATTCTGGGGAAAGTGCTCACGGGCTTTGCAGGAATTTAACGTCACGAGTCCGCACCTGCCCGCTATCTCCGTCCCGAAGCCAACATCCGGGGCGTTTAGTTCTGCTTCTAACTCAAGCCGAGGGCTGTCAGCCCCCTCGCTTAAATAGAGTATCTTAACTCGGTGGCACGGACACTTGGCAGAATTTGAATCAGGCTCTTTGTGATGTTAAGCTGATCTCAAGATCCCAGGAAAGGAAAGCTGAGTACTGCTGGGGGGACAAATCCAACACGTTTGGGATTGGGGGTGGGCGGGGCCAGGAGAATGGGTAGGAGACAGCATCCCAGCTATTTAAACCTAGGATGTGGTTGACTTGAAATTGGCATCTGGCCTTTGTTCTCCTGGGCTGTCAGCAAGCTGGTGGCAGTGGCCCCTGGTGGGCTCCACCTGTGGGGCGTGGAGCACCCCGCTGTGACGCACTGGGGCATTTGTTTGCCTTGAAGTGACAACACTCTCCTGTGCCTGTTTGCCCCACCTTTCTGCATTCCAGTGGACGACCGAAAGCTAGCGCTAGGTGAGTTGAGTTCTAGGTGTGAGTAATGCCTTACTCCTACTGTGCAAAATCATGAGAAAAAAAATGCTGGGTAGATAAACCCTTCGAATGACTCTTTCAAGGGTGGTTGGAGGAGTTGGAGAGGATGGGATCCAAAGTGAGCCTTCGAAGAACTTTTCCAGGGTGACGATATCATCGTGCATTAGTCCAAACGCGGAGAGGATGCTTGAAGCCAAGGGTTTCCACGGGTGCTTGGAGCAGACATCCAAATAAGAATTAAATGTGATTGCCTTCATCTTGTGCATGGCCTATAAGTCTGTCCCTTTTGGCTGTGAGCAGGGAACCCCAGGAACGGATGCTGCAGAATAAAAGCAATTTGCATTTTCCATTGCTTGGAAGGTACAAATGTTGTTTATTCTGCTCTCCGCGGAACTCACAGGTCTGCATATTATCTCCAAAGGTCCCCTTGTTCTCCTAGTGGGTCGACCATGGTGCCTAGAGGGAGGACTGGGAGCTGCAGCCGGGACCCCACCCGCCTCAGGAGCTTGGGTTCTGTGCCAGGGGGTCGGCCTCCGACTCCGCAGGGAGGCCCGAAGAGAGGGCTCCGGTGCCTCCCTTCCTGGGCGATGCAGCTTCCCGGCCCCTGCCCTGCTCCCCCGCCGCCGCCTCTTCGGCGGTGTGATGTGAGGCCTCGGGTGTTGGGATAACGTATCCTTCAACCGCAAGATATTTTCCCGGTTTTATTTACTGTTATGTCCCATCATTTCTGTGCAGAAGGCAGCCGTATGTAAATTTTATTCCATCTTCTAATGGTTTGGGTTACATAACAAATAACAGCAGGAAGGAAAATTTGTATTGATACTTTACAGAGGAAGTTCTCAAGTCACTGCCCAAAGATTTAACTGCTCTGCTCGAAGTTTATGGGGCTTTAGCAGCTGAGTTTCTGCACATGACTTTGAATATGCCACTGTATGTTTATCATGGGCTAATTGTGGAACTGCATTTTCATACTTTTTCTTCTCCCTTTCATAAGATTACAGCAGCCAGCAGTGGATACAAGACTCGACAAGGAAGCAATGATCAGTTTGGGATAATTTTCTTTCCTGTCCCAAAATAGCTGTATGTCTGCATGTCTTAGGGACTTGGCCGAGACACGTTTTTTTTTTTGTTTTGTTTTGTTTTTTCGTTTTTCCTTCTCATTCCTTGCTAGATATAAAGCAAATGCGATGTCGATCCTAGAGTGAGCTCTCCGGCTAGTCTGTGTTACAAATTAATCAAATTCAACCAACACCAACATTTTTAAACTTTTGGGAAAAAAAATATTTAATAGGAGCTAAGCAAAAGAAGAAATCAAACCAGCTGCTGACACAGCTGTTTCTTTTCTTGTTTAATTCAGTTCAATATAAAGGTACCATATGCTGCTTAAAATGATGATAGGAAAGATGAAATAATTTAAGAGAATAACAAGAAAATACATGGATTGTCAGCATTCTGTCAGACCGAGAGAATGAAACAGACAGGTGTAGTATTGACATGTTTCACTTTGTGCGGTGTTAGCAGTTTGGGTGCGAACAGCTTCTGACGTGCGGAAGTGATGTGAGAACGTTTCTCCTCCGCTGCAGACCTCGGCGAGGAGGCTGGGAGGGCCGCCGGCGTCCAGCAGCCCGCACTGCTTCGCGACAGGAGCCTGGGCTCGGCCATGAAGGACTGCCCGTACTGTGGGAAAACCTTCCGGACGTCCCATCACCTAAAGGTCCACCTGCGGATACACACAGGTGAGAGGCATGGGTGCGGCCGAGGGTGGGGGGGGGCACGGCGTGGAGCGGGGCCACCGCGGTGTCATCACTGGCCCCGGTGCACGCCCCACGGGTCCCGGGGTACTCCACGTGACGCCCGGGGCCTGTAGACGCCGGTCTCCCATGGTCCAGATCTGGGGGTGATGATGCTTCGTGGGAGGCGCCAGGACGTTTCCCCGCTCTCTGTAACGAAGCGGGCCTCTCGAGCCCTTTTGTGGACCAGGGGCCCTTGGGGCGCAAATGACTGGAGCCTGGCTCGGCTTTGAGTGTGAACGGAGCTGAGCGTAGCAGCTCCCTTACCACATTCAGGTGGACAGGCCGCAGGCCCAGCTGGGGTTCCGTGCCCACACCTGGGACTGGACTGATGGTGTCAGCCCCTCACCTTACCTGGGGTGGAGCGTGGGTGGCTCCCTGCAGGGTCTGCGCGGAAGAGGAAGTGAGGGGCCCTTAAGCAAACACCGGAAGGGGCTGCTGGACCACTCTGGCCATTTCTTCTCTTTCCTTGTCATCCTAGCCCCTTGAAATGAGGACAGTTTTTGTCTGTCTGCCTTGTCCCTTGGTCATACATTTTTTTTTTTTTTTTTTTAGCTTTTCTGCTGGTTGTTTGCACATTGCCAATACAAAAAAAAAATCTATCTGAGATATGGACACCTCCATTTTCTTTGATTTTTTCTCCTGACACTTTATCTATTGGAGTATGAGCTGCTTCAGAGGATAGACAAATATGCCATCTATTTTCAAAAATAATTGTGGTCTATTTCCCAAGGAATCAATAAAGCTCAGGGTTGTGCAGGATATTTAGTGCACACGGGCCTCGTGTGCGGCGTGTGGCTAAAGAGAAGGAGCCCTTCACCTGGAACCTCACCCGGTGCCCGCAAATCTCCCTGACACCGAGAGGAGCCCTGAGAACAGGTGGCAGCGGGCCGTGAGCTGCCATCTTTATTCACGGGCTGGGGCGCGGCTGAGCACCCCCACGGTCCCTCCCTGTCGCGGAGTCAGCCCGGGGCAAAGAGGGGTCTTCTAAAATGAAGCACTCCCCCAGGCCCTGCGGGATCTGGCTTCTCTTGGTCCTCCTCATCTCTCTCCTCCCCCATGGGCCTCTTCCAGTCCCTCCACTGCAGAGTGCCTGTCCCTGTTGCAGGGCCTTTGTACCCACTATGCCCTCCACTTGGAATGCCCTTCCTCCCGGTGGTCACTGTGGGCTTAGCTTCAATGCGCGCTCTTCAGAGATACCATGTCTGACTTCCCTGTCTGAACTTGGCACTTTGTGAAATTATCCCGTTCAGTTCAGTCGTTCGTTTCCTTATGCATTCTTTGTCTCCCTCCAAGTGGAATGTGAGGGTGGCAATATTGTCTATGTTTTTAATTGCTATCGTTTCTAGAACCCCAGGGCCTCCGAGAGCCCTTTACATGTAGTAGGGGCCCAGTGAATTCATTTGAAAGCTTGGATGTCAGAACAAATTTGAGAATAAGTGAGCGACCTTCTTCCTGTAACGTCTGGACTGTGCCGGGTGGCATGGAGGGGACAAGTGCAGTGAGGAACATGGACCCTTCCCCAGGGAACCTGTGGTCCTTTTAGAAAGGCACCCTGCACACGTGAACCCATCAGAAGCCACAGTATGGCGGCCAGGCTGTGAGTTATGCATCGAAGACTTGTTTCGGATAGAAGACCCTCTGCCTTCGAGCTCCGGGAAGGGCTCCCGAGTTCCTGCCTCCGAGTCTTTGGGCCTGTCTGCCGGATAGTGCATTGGTTTGCTCCTTCATTTTCAGAGTCTGACGCCAATGTCTCCTTCTCAGTGAGGTCTTCCCAGCGATCGGGCTCAGGATGAGGTAGCTCAGATACCTGGCTTTCTCAGGTCATGCTGATGTCCACGTTCGTCCCCAAGTTGGAGCCGGGTCCCCTTGGGTTTCGTGGGTAGTTGGAGGGGGTACAGACCTCCAGGATGTGGGGGGCAGTCCACCAGGGCATCCACTGTTGGGCTGTCCGCAGGAGCCTGGAGACTTGGCCAGGTGTGTCCTGTGATAGCACCCTTCCATTAGATGAAGACACAGGCCTCCGGGCCAAGCTCACCAGGTGGTTGGTGGCTCACCGCGGTGAGGTCTGCCCAGCTGGGGGGTGTGGGTGAGGAGAGAAAGGGGCAGTGCCCCCAGCCAGGAGCCCAGAGGACCCTTGGGCCCAGCTCCCATCAGCTGGCCCAAAAGTGGTAATAGTAGACACTCCACAGAATATTTCGGGCGAATTAGGACCAGGTGGGTGGGAGCAAACGGTTATTGCTTTTTTTTTTTTTTAAGTTTTAAAGCTTGAGAAAGGTTATTTTCCCCCCAAATTTCTGCTTCTTCTGCTTCACAAACTTCTGAGGTTTGTGACCAATAGTCTTTGGAGACACTGAGAGAAGCAAGACAAGGCCATGGGCAGAGGCATTCTGGAAACTTCCCAGAATAAGGAGAAAATGAAAGAAGCCATGGAAACATCACACCACCAGCACCCCCCCTCGGAAAGAGCATTTGCAGTGTTTAAAAGGCAGAATGGTTACCAGATAAAGATCAATTTCCTTTTTATCAAAGAACAAAGAAGTTGGAAAATGCTTAGACTCGTGCATTTGAATAGAACAGAAAGTGTTACATGTTCCAAATCACCAAAATAAACATCCATTATGACAATGTTAAAGCGTAGATTACATGAGTAATTAAAAATCAAAATCAAGTTATTTGTTAATAAACGAGTTAATACGGGGCTCCGGTTGTGGGGGATGTCCCATCCTGCCTTGCTCCGTTTCTGACTGTGTTCTTGTATTTCCAAGTGACACGGCCAGGGGACAGCAATCTATGAGGCAGAATCCGTGTTTTCCAAAATACCATCTTTTGAAGTTTTTCTCTAATGGACCCATACAAGCACATTTAAAAATCCGGTGTGTCATAAATATATTTTAATTGGTCAGCGTACGAGATGGGACATTCTCGGTGCTTCTCGATCCCACTCCATTTTTGCGAGCCGTCTTGATCCTCTAACATCCACTGATAAAAACCACTTTCCTTTTTTAACTCCACTACATTAACTCAATTACTGCCCTCCTTCTACCAACACCTGTTTATTAGGAAGGTGCTGAGTAGATGCAGGAGCCAGGCTGTTCTCAGTACCTGGAGGCTGGGGAGCGCCTGCAGGAACTAGAGCATCTCTGCTCCCCCCTGAGCCGCAGCCAGATCCAAGCGGGACTGAGGGAGGCATGTGGAGGACCCCAGGGGCCCCAAGGGACCCCCAAATCCTCGAGGCCACTCCACTCTGGCTCTTGCCTGGCAGACACTGGCCTGCCCACCCAGGGGAGGCCAAACCACTTTCCCGTTTCGCACCTTGTCATGAGCTGGTTAGGACCCAGTCGCTGAATGCGTGTGATTTGTCTTCTAGAGCGCAGGGCGGTGATTTGAATTCAGAGCCCGTCAGTGCAGGCTGGGAAAGGAGACTGCATCAGGGTTCTCCAGAGAAATGGTGTCTATTATATACATAAATATATATTCTAAGTATATGCGATATGTATTATAGAAAATAAAATATACATACATAGATATAAGGAGATTTATTATAAGGCATTGGCTCAGTCCGTTACGGAGGCGGAGACGTCCCAAGACATGCATTAAGCAAGCTGGCGGACCCGGGGGAGTCAGTGGCATGAAGTCCCAGCCCAAGCCCAAGTCCGAAGGCAGATGTCCAGCTGGAAAACAGGCAGAGACAGCGAATTCTCCCCTAGTCACCCTTTTGTTCTGTTCAGACTTCTAGCGTACTGGGTGAGGCCCACCCACACTGGGGCAAGCCGGTTTCCTCAGTCTACCCGTTCAAATGCTTATCTCATTTAGAACCACCTTTCCGCACACACGCCGAATAATTTTGGACAAGTGTCTGGGTGTCACGGGGTCCAGCTGACGTAGAGAATCAACCATCACAGGCCTGCAGCGGCAAACATTTAGTCCCAACGTGCAACGGGAGGCAGGGATATTCCCCTAGGCTGCCCCCGACCACGGCTGGCCAAACATTTCATTGTGGGCTACCCGAAAATGCACATCCCTCTTCCCCTCACTGTCCCCTCCTCCAGCCCCATCTTGGGGATACCCTCCAGGGCCCCGTGTGTCTGTTTTGTGTACAGGAGGTAGGCACGTGCTGATCAGTTTCTGAAAGGCCGGAGGGGTATGTATTCCCCATCCAAGCCCCAGATGGGCGTGACACCCCACGTATTGGCTGCGGGACCCCGGGCTGAGTCGCCTCAGGTGGCTTACCTGTGTGTCGGGTTTCCCAGGAGGCTCCTGTTGTCTCAGGAATGACCATTGTAGAGAAATGTAATAAGCAACCTCACTCATGAAAACTTGGAGGCACGAAAGTTCAGGGACTAATTAAAAATAAATCTCATTAGTTTCTTCCCCTCTCAAATTATGCGAGTGGTTTATTAATCTGGTTTTGATGTGCTGCGTGCACTGGTCCAGCCCTGAGTTGAGAACCTCTTTATGAAAATGGATTTGCACAGGGAAGCCGGAGGTGGTTTTCCTGGGCCCTGGGCTGTGGTCAGGGTGGGCTTGCGGGGCACGCCCAGCTCGGCTCACCCCTACCAGGTGGGTGCCTCCAGGACGCAGCAGCCGGACGCTGGCCGAGTGGGGTGTCTGGGGTACTCTGTTTGGTCAGGTGTCGCTGGCCCGATAGGACCATAGAGAAGTGTGGAAGGAGGTTCTGTCATGCAGTGCCACCATCAAAGTGTGCCCAGCTGGGGGCCGGGGGCAGGGGGTCTCCACTTCGCACTTGGTGGGCCTTTTGACTGAGGCTAAGTCCACGCTGCATGGCAGCCACTGGCTGGGGGCAGAAAATGTAATAACAACAAAAGTCACAGTGGCCTCCACTTTGTGGACACTCGCAAGTGCGGGCACCACGCTGAGCCCTGCGCCTGAATTCACTCCTTATCTGTCCCAGCACCTCAGTGACCAGGCTGCACCCTGCCCCTCGGCAGGGAGGAGGAAACAGAGCCTCAGAGACGTGAAGTTCCCCACTCTGGGTTGCTCAGCATCGCTTACAGGGTGAAACCCAGACCTGTCTCTTAATCGCTGCACTGTGTTGATAGTTTTTACTTTTCTGGGAGGATATTTTGGCTTGTTTTAGGGAATTAACGCAACATTTCTTTGACAGTGTGTGTCCACACCATAACCAGCGGGAGGAAAGGAAGTGACTTGTACCCACAAGGTGTGTTGACGCAGCCCCCCGGCGATTTAAAAGGGAAGTACTGTACACCCTGGCTCCTTCTTTACCCCTAACTCAGCATGGCCTGAGGCCACGCCTCCTTGACCCCGCGTGCCTCAGTTTCCCCACCAGCACAAAGAGGTTAGGGAGGTGGCGAGGCAGGGAAGCGGCCACGGGGGCACGTGGAGGTATAGAAGGTGGGGTGGAATTACTCGCCGCATCAGGAGATGATAAATTACTCATGCCGTTTTGGAAACTGCCTTTCATCTTCAAAGAGCTTCCGAAGCACCAACTGGTATATGGATGTGGGTGGAAATGAGAGTTTAGGGGCCCCGACCCAGGTGCCTACCGCCTGATGTCCACATACCTTACCTTTGATGCTTCCCCGTTTCCTCTTCTGGGTAAGGTGAGCAGGCTGTTTTAATGTTTATAAAAGCACATTGAATAGATTTTCCAAAATAGATTGGTTAACATGGGTGCTTTTCCCTTTTTTTTTTTTTTCCTAAAAGGAGAGCTTGTGTTGTTGTCCTTAGTGGGGGGCGGCCCCCTGAATAATGATGGGGGGAAGAAAAAGGGTCTGCTGGCCCAAAGATGATTCTTTTCTTTCTTTCTTTTTTTTTTTTTTTTACTTTTTGTTTTGAATTAAAATTCTCTCATTTTTGTATTTCTAAGATGAACTAAAAGCCCATTTTATCCCTCCACAGTCCGCCAACCTTGCTGTTCCTGCCTTAATGACATCCCAAACTTTTGTTGAAAATAATTGATTGAATTTAAATTTCCTTAAAAGTTTAAGAGGTAATGTTATAGTATAAATTTCCTACCAAACACTAAGTAGGGAAATATCCATTAGTGAAATTAACTACAGTTTCTAGGTAGCTAACAATGTGCCGTATACAGTAGGGCATGGCTAATGAACACTGCAGTGGGCGATATTTCATTATACAAATTAATGCTCACATTTTAATGGGAAAGTCACATAATGAATCTCGGCTTCAGTGACAGCAATTAGAGACACAGATTGTCCCCTTCTGGACAAGGCACTGTTTAGCAATAAGCAGCTGTGTGAAAAGTCTTCAGGTTTACAACATATATATGCTTTGGGGGAATTAGTGTACAATTTATATTAATGTACTGGAGCTTCGCTGCAAAGGCACCACCGGATTTCTCTCTCCTGGTATTAACTAAGTAAAGACATGGAGAAAGACTAAATAAATGTCAAATAGAGGATGCAAATACGGGGAAATATCCAGTCACTCGACTTAAAAGTTAAAACACTTTCGGAGATTGAGCACACGCGCACACACGTACACGCACGTTAGAAGCACGAGGCACTTCTTAAAAGCTCGGGAAAGGGATTTCCAGAGAGAATCGCGTGAATCCACCTGTGATTTTTGGAGAGGTGCTGGTGGGTGTTTGCTCCATCAGAAAGCGCCAAAATAACTCCCCGGAACGCTGAGGGTTCCTTTGGCCCACCAAGTGCAGAGTGGAGGCTCGGAATGATGAAAGACTTGCTCATGTAAAAATAGGTACAATGAACTAATTAAACCACTTGGCCATATATTTCTAAAAATTTATGGTACAGAGCCTGGGAGAAGTTATCAGTGTTATCCCAAAGCTGCATATACATCTTGTACCACGTGTCGATGGGGAGCTGCTTTAATGTGAGATGTTTCCAGTAATTCATTAGTCTATTGGAATGATGAACTGATGATTTTTTATTTCGGCATGCCTTTTCTAGCAGAGCTGTCTTTTCTGGAAGTTGTATTGTCTGTGCCCATACCTTATTCCTTGAAGATACTGGGAGAGGTTTCCTCCATGGACGGCTACCAGTGTCCTTACCTGCTCTTTTCGGTGGGCGAAGAGCTCAGTACTGGGCATCCTTTCCCCAGACGCAGGTTGCAGACTGGCCGCCCCATCCAGACCCAGTCTGCAGAGTAGGCTGCTGTGATCCTCGAAGTGTTGGGAAAAGTTAGAAAGCAGGTGCCAAGTAGGATGTGGGGCTTTCCTCAGAATGTCGGTGGTCCTCACGGCCCCTGCTGCCTGTAGTCGGTGGCAGCTGCCCCTGGGAGAGCCATCTACCCCCCGGCCCCCACCCCACACACACACCGCTGTTTCGCACATTCCTGTGACCTGCCTGGCTCTGACGGCATCTGACTGTCTGGCTCCAACAGTAGGGAGATGAAAAGACAGCGTCCCAAACCTCTTGGAGGACTCATGACTCCCTTGAAAGCTTGGGACAGTCTGAGTGATTCCCCCAGGAGATTCGGGCCAATTTATGGCCTAAGTGGCCAATCGGTCAACTAGACAGAGCTGCAGGCAGGGTCTGGGGTTGCCTGTGCCACGGGGCCGTGTGGGGAATGCTAGGTGGGAGAGGAATGGCTGGCCCCCTGACTCGTTCCTGGGCGGAAGCCTGGGGCTTTGTTAGACTTAGCCCAGCACACTTGGGTCAAAGCTTGTGGCCAGATACGGAGACCCTGACTATGAAACAGCACAGGGAGATTCGGCATCTGCCCGTCACCAAACACAAGAGAAGAGCTTGCCCACACCTCAAAGCCTGCTAAAGGTAGACAGGTTTCTCTCCGTCTAATCCAGGCCAGTGTTGGGAGGTTGTCTCCCAAGCACTCTGAAATGCACCCTTGGGGGAAGACAGGTCCGTGTACTACTGGAATGTTTCCCTTGAGCTGCCTGGGGTTGTCCAGGAGACACGCATCCCAGATGACTCCATGCCTGGGTTTGCTTGGCCAGGAACCCACCCAGGTGGGGGCTAGCTGTGGTCTGAACTGTCCCCCTGTACCCTCTCTGGTTATGCAAATCGTTTAAGGGTTATAAAGAGAATAAAATCGGGGATCTTTTATTTTTAAACACAAATCCAAAGCTGTGGATTTATCCCCCAGAACTTTGCTGTGGAGCATTTATCTGGAGAAGTGGGGTGCTGGAAAGAACCATGCAGAACCATCTGGTCAGCGTGTGCAGGGGGTAGAAAAAGGCTAGAGCCTGTGTGTATCATGTCCAGTCAAAATAACCTTTGAAAACTCACTGAGTAGCCCCTAATCCAGCAGGGCCTGGACCCTTGGATACTCGAATCCTAAGACTGAATGCTTCTTACTTCTCAGCAATGGCTGTTTTTCTGGAGCAGTGGAGGCCAAGCTCTATTCTGAACTTCAAAGGAGCACTGGTTGAACGAAGAAGTTTCCCGCACTGTGTGTGTGTGGTGTATGTGGTATGTATGTATGTGATGGGTGTGGTGTGTGTGTGTGGTATATGTGTGTGTGTGTGGTGTACATGTGTGTATGAGTGGTGATGGGTGTGTGGTATGTGTGTATGTGTGAGTGTGTGTGTATGATGTGTATATGTATGATATGTGTATATGTTGTGTGTGTGCAGCGTGTGGTGTGTGTGTGTGTGTGATATTGCGTGGTGCGTGCATTGTGTGTGGTGTGTGTGCGGCGTGCATGTATGGTGTATGCCTGTGTGATGATGTGTGTGTGTGGTGTGTATATGGGTGTTGTGTGGGTACGCGCTAGGTGTGTGGTGTGTGTGTATGTGTGTGTGATGTGCGTGTGGTATGTGTATGTGTGTGTGTGGTGTGTATATGGGTGTTGTGTGGGTACATGCTAGGTGTGTGTGTATGTGTGTGTGATGTGTGTGTGGTAGGTGTATGTGTGTGTGTGGTGTGTATATGGGTGTTGTGTGGGTACGTGCTAGGTGTGTGGTGTGTGTGTATGTGTGTGTGTGTGTGGTAGGTGTATGTGTGAGTGTGTATGTGTGTGTGGTGTACAACTATGAAATGTATGTGTGAGCGTATGTGTATGCATGTTGTATGAGTGTGTGATGGGTTGTAATGTTTGTGTGTGTGTGTGGTATGTGTATGTGTGTGTGTGGTGTGTATATGGGTGTTGTGTGTGTATACACGTGCTAGGTGTGTGGTGTGTGTATATGTGTGTGTGATGTGTGTGTGGTATGTGTATGTGTGTGTGTGGTGTGTATATGGGTGTTGTGTGGGTATGTGCTAGGTGTGTGTGTATGTGTGAGTGTGATGTGTGTGTGGTGTACAACTATGAAATGTATGTGTGAGCATATGTGTATGCATGTTGTATTAGTGTGTGATGGGTTGTAGTGTGTGTGTGTGTGTGTGTGGTGTATGAATGTTGTGTGAGTGCGTGATGGCTTGTGATGCGTGTGTGTGAGTGTGGTATATGTGGTGTGTATGTGTGTGAACTCCACTTGCTTTAGTAGCCGTAGGATCTGGGTCCCCTGAAGGCCATGGGAGCTGGGGCCTCATCCCTGGTTCTTCATTCAGCTGCTCTCTCTACTTGGGAGGCGAAAAGTGCTCCTTCGTTCATTCAATCTGAACATCGTGTGTGGATGGATCTGCACGTTTCTGGGCGTGTGGGTGCACACATGTTTGTACACATGTGTCCTGGCCCCGTTCAGGAGACTTGGTTCTGCTCTTGACATGGGCTTCAGAGCGGACGCGAGCCCGAGTGAACAGGAAGAACGCCACTTCGCCCCTGACAGGCTGAGGAAGCCAGGTCCCCACGATGGGAATCCTGTGTCCCGGGGAGAGCAAACCACACGGGGCCTCTGGTCCCCACTGCAGACTCACCAAACACTTCCTGGGGTCCCCAGCAGACTCCCTTCCCTGCTAAGCACCCCACAGTGTCTACCTACAAGGGCGCTTCTCTGCCCTGGATCCACAGAGGCCCACATGGGGGCCTTTGAGGGACCTGAGTCCCGGTCTTCATCCTGGAAATTAACTCGGAATTCCTGGAGGTGAGGTGGGACCAGGCATCAGCATTTTTTAAAGCTCCCAAGCAGTTTCTTTCACGTTGTTTTTTTCAAAATATAATTTTGATGCCGCATCGGAATCCCCAGGGGCACTCGTTCAACATACTGCCTTCCGGCCCCCACCGCACGCCTAGAGACCAGAACTGCCGTGCGTTGGGTTCCAGAACTAGCGTCCAAAAATCCCCTGGTGGTTCGAATGAGTTTGAGAAGCACTGCTTTAGCGTGCGTTTCAAATGTGTGTCCTTTGGAAGTATGCACACACATCCTCACGCGTCCCTGCAGTCCCCACCTCGTAACACAGCCCCTCACCCCACTGAGGCCTGGAGTCAAAAGTCCACCTTCTCCCTCCACAGCTTCTGCTAATGAACGCCGGTACGTTCTCTACGAACCCTTTGCCAGATGCACTTAATCATTTCCAGGTGGATTTCCGACATGCATCTTGAGTTTCACCCAGTCCCTGCAGGCCTCGCCTCTGCCAGCTCTCCCTGCAGGGCCCTCCTCAGGGTTCCTGCTAACCTAGGGAGCCGGGATTCTGAGTTCCTAGTTAGGGTCGCCCGTCACAATCCGGCTCCTCCCCCCTCAGCTCCACGGCCGGCTTCTGCTCCAGCTGGCCCCTGGACTGCTAGGTCAGCCCAGAAATGCCTGTCCCCACTGAGGGCTCCCTGACCTCTGATGAGACATCCAGATAGCATGGCTGGAGTGAATCTGACTCCAGGAAGTAGAAAGACGGTGCCTGAGGCCATTTATGCCTTTAGCTCAAAAGGGATAGAGTCTTCCAGCCAGATCTATGTCATGGGTCTAGCCAGAGACAATTGGGACTTTCCAATTTAGAGACATGCATTCCCAATTGGGCCCCTTTCCCATCTCTGATGTGTCCAGGGGAGACCTTCAGCATCTCGCATGGGTGAAAGGGTTGCACATAGCCGCCATTTTGAAGAAGCAGGCATAGTTTCTCCAAGGTTCCAGCACGAAATCTGGAGCTGATGTGGGGTCCCTGCTCAGTCTCCTGGTGGGCCTCTAGTTTCCAGTATCAGGGAATCCTTCTCCCCACCCCCCAGATGTGGTTACCTCCAATGCCCTACACCTAGAGACTGGGAGTCGGAGCCTCAGCTGAGACAGACACAGGAAAATGTCTTCGGGATACACCACTCACCCATGATTTGCTGTTGCTTTTTATATCAGTCTGGCTTACAATCGGATAGAGGAACAGGTGGGGGCCCCTGAGTTTCCTGGGTGAAATAATTGTGGATACTGACGGGGTGCTATTGTGAATAAGCCAACGGACGGCCACAGTCCCATTTCTTCCAGAGGGCTTTTTGATTCCAAAGTCTAGAAGAGACCCCGGCTTGCTAACGAATTCTTGGAATATATTTAAATCCACATCTGTTTGTTCTCCTCCCTGCCTCTATCCCACAATGCGGGCAGGTCCAAGTTGTACGTTATGGTATCTTTTTCCGTGGTGGAAAGAACAAAGAAGTTGGGTGTTGAATTTAAATAAATATTTAATTCGTGAAAATGATCTTATATGTTTTAAAACACTCTTTAAAGCTATTTTTATTCTCTAGAAAGCGCCTATTATAGGTAAATTACACATTTTACTACTGGAGCATTAGGTTTGCCATTAGTACAAATTTAAGGCACTACAAAGACCAGTAGATAATGTTAATTTCAAATACAGAAACTAAATATATTTTGTACCTTTTTTATTACTCATTTTCTTTTAAGTTTTATTGACTGCTTTTTATCTTAACTATATGTCTTTACATGCTGCAATCATAATGCACTGTAATGGTATTAATATTTTATAGAATCGGTATTTATAGTTCTTTATTTAGAAACAATGCAGTAGGTCTGCAGATATCTGAGCTCGTCTGGAATGGTGCCCTCCAAATAATGATAAATTACTTGTGCAGTATGCCATTTGCTAATTATATCCATGATTTACTGCAGAGCAAGACTTAAATCATTCATTTCGGTCTTGCGTAACAGTGCCATAAAATTTTTAGGTTTAAAAATGGTTTCCATGTGTATAATTTAAACAAATTTTAGAGCCATTGTATACACAAAATATTGCAACCACCCATTTGTTACATACTTTGTCTTTTTAAACTTCTACTTTTAATGATCACTGTGGTTGAAATTATTATGCTTAATTTTCATAATCATAGCTTTTAAATCTACAGCCGTTTTCACATGTTAGATAAAGAAAAAGATAGCTAATTGTGTGTAGATAGTATGTCATTCCTGAATAGTCCCAAATGGTACAAAATCATTAAAAAAGCTTAAGAGTACGAATTATTCTTCTATTAAAAAACAGTTGCTCTCTAACTAATTATTAGTTTGAGCTGCTTTGTTTCCAAGAACAAATGTTGATCCTTCTAGCCTTGTGCAGCACACCAAAATGAGATAAACACTTTTTTTTCCTTTCTCTTTCTCCCGAAACCTCGCAGGTGAGAAGCCCTACAAATGCCCCCACTGCGATTACGCCGGCACCCAGTCAGCATCCTTAAAATACCACTTAGAACGGCACCACCGGGAGCGGCAGAACGGAGGCGGGCCACTGTCTGGACAGCCCCCAAACCAAGACCACAGGGACGAGCTGCCCAACAAAGCTGCTTTGTTTATCAGGCCAGACATCCTGAGGGGGGCCTTTAAGGGTCTCCCCGGAATCGACTTCAGAGGTGGCCCTGCCTCCCAGCAGTGGACAGCGGGAGTGCTCGCGTCCACCGATCACTCGGGGCAGGCCACCGGCATGACTTCCGAGGCTCCTGCAGAGACCCTGAAAGGTGCCGACCTTCCTTCCAAAAGTACCCACTTCTCCGAAATCGGAAGAGCTTATCAAAGTATCGTGAACAACGGCGTGAATTTCCACGGGTCCTTGCAAGCGTTCATGGACAGCTTTGTCCTAAGCTCCTTGAAGAAGGAGAAGGACATGAAAGACAAAGCCCTGTCTGACCCCCCGTCCGTGAAAGTGCACGGGCCGGACGGTGGTGAGGACAAGGCCGGTGGGAAGGCGGTCCCGAGGAAGTCGGAGAAATCTCAGTACGAGCCTCTAGACTTGTCGGTGCGGCCGGACGCCGCCTCGCTCCCAGGCTCGTCGGTGACCGTGCAAGACAGCATCGCGTGGCACGGCTGCTTGTTCTGTGCTTTCACGACATCGTCTATGGAGCTGATGGCTCTTCATCTGCAGGCCAACCACCTGGGCAAAGCGAAACGCAAAGACAGCGCCGTCGGGGCGACCGTCAATTGCAAAGACCAAGCCCGGGAGGTCGGTAAGGTGGCCTTGCTGCCCTCGGTACAATCAAACAAAGAGATGGCACTTTCCAACGTGATCGGGCCACTAGAGTCTGCTTCCGAGAAGACGGCCCAAGGGCCGGTCAAGGAGACTCTGGGGGAGCAGAAGAGCGGCACGTGGCCTGGCCTGGTGGACCCCGCGTTTTGTCACTTTCCGTCAGACTTCTACAAGCAGTTTGGCGTCTACCCGGGCATGGTCGGCCCGGGGGCCTCCAGTTCCTGCGCCAACAAGGAGCCCGATGGAAGGCCCACGCGGAAGATGACGCCCCGATCCTGATCCCCGAAATCACGAACAAGAATCCCGCCGACGACCTCTCCGACATTGCCTCCTCGGAGGACATGGACTCCTCCAAGGGAGAAAACAACGACGAAGAGGATATCGAGACGGAGCCGGAGATGATGAGCAAGCCACAGTCCGCCCTCGGCAAGGACAGCGCCGGCGACGGTGGGGACGGCCCGCCGCCGCCCACGGGTGCCCCTCAGCCCGTCCAGGGACTCGTGTCACCGTTGCCCCAGGCGCCCGAGAAGCAGTGGCACGGCCCGGGCCTTCTTCCAGCCCAGGACCCCTCGGCGGGCCTGCCCAAGCCGGAGCGGGGGCCCCCGGGCCTGGAGAAGCCAGTGAACATGCTGTCGGTCCTCAGGGCCTACAGTTCTGAGGGCTTAGCAGCCTTTAACGGCCTGGCAAGTAGCACAGCAAATTCTGGATGTATCAAGAGGCCAGACTTGTGTGGTAAGTTTTAGCATCCTCTTCCTTCGGTTCATTTCCCAAAACATCAGTGCTGAACTGTGCATTTTTTAAAAATGAGGTAGACTCCTCCCTGAGCACATGTTTGAACGAACCATGAACACACCCCCACAATGCTGTATCTGCAGTGTAGACAATCACGAGAGTCCGTTTCACTTAGAAGGTTTAGAACTCACGCTTTTGTGTTCCGGTGGGCACCCCAGGGATCAGAGACGCCCGTCTGGAAGGCATGGAGAGAGGGGGCGGTGGGGGGGGGGTCTCCCAGGGCGAATTCCTCCTGGTTTTGATCTGTAACTTGACGGGGAACATATTTTTAAGAACGAAAACACAGACCAAAAAAGACATGGTAACTTGCAAACCCTTCAGTATTTTCAACTTCTGCCTAAGATAGCCGAAGGCAGCTGCTTCCCGCTTTGCTAAGCCAGACCTGCTTGCTTAAACTTTTCTTCATATTGACTTAGAGGCTACTAAAAGTCGTAACGTCACGCTAACCACAATGTAGAAATAAAGCGATCCTCTCTCCAACCAGGGAGGTTGTTTTGGGGTGTTCGTGACTCCTCTTTAGACGTTCCGAGCGGCAGTTAATGTGACTCGGGCCTTCCACTGTTGCCTTCTGTCTCTCTGTATCTTCACCTGTGTGTCTGATGTTCTAACAAGCAATGTACGTTGTGAAATCCCTGGTGAGCAGTGTTGTGATCCTGTGCGTCTTGGACTTGTGCCTGCCTGATCTTGTTAGCAAATTGGCACTTCTTTACCTCCTTAAAGAATACGGTTACCCCAAAGTAATTCCCGCTCTTAAAAACGTAATAATAAATTTGGAGCCTAGAATTGGATCCAATGAATGTCAGGGTGGGCAGGGAGGATCAAAGACATTCTCTTGGCACCCAGATATGAATATCTGAAAGCCTCTCTCTGAATAGGAGCTCAGTGTATTATGTCTAGTTCCACGTATCTTTGCCAGAGACAAATGATTGTGGTACCTTTCCACGTTTAATCTATGAATGGATTTCTGTGGCTTTACTGCACCTGTTGAAAAAAGGAAAGGCAAAAAGGAAGAAAAGAAGGGAGGGAGGGAGGGAGGAAGGAAGAGGGGAGGAAGGAAGGAAGGAAGGATAATGGACGGGGTTATTTCTTAACCTCCTAATTCTGATGTCACTTTTAGCACAGAGCAGAATTCAGGAAGCTGGACTTGGTTCACGATTTAAATGGATATATTTTTTTTACCCTCTCCTTCCCTAATTCACTAAGAACTGGATCAAGCAGTCAGAAATATTTTTTTTGGAATTGTCAAAAATCACTAAATGGATTTCTGACAGTTCAAAAAAATATTGACAGTTCCTTACGCTGAGTGAGTCGCAAGGCCCCCTGAACCAGTTCCCCCAGATGTATTTTTATCCACATATAATTCATTACTTTCGAAGCTGTTAAAAACAATATTGAAAAGAAGGAGAAAAGGGTTTATGTCAGTCCAGTTTTTTTTTTCTTTTTTTCTGGGGGAGCAATGTTTAAGTCTTTTTTTTTTTTTTCCATCGTTGTTTTAAGTTTGTGATTTTTCTTCTTTTATTGTTGTTTGGTCTTTTTTTTTTTTTTTTTTTTTGTAGTCTATTTTCAGTTCTTTCCGGTACCTATGCAGGACCATGGTTCCTGCCAGGAATCCATGCATCCGAAAAGATCAAAACCTGGCATGTTCATAAGCTCATACTTCTTAAATGAGCTCGTGTTACCCCTGTTAGTTTCCCCATCTTCCTATCGATGCCGAAGGAAGGCTGCGTGCCTTGAAAGAGCTCGCCCACTGGTGCACTCCTGCACGGCGGAGGGTGAAGGGGAGGCAGCGTCAGGGGACCTGCTGTCTCGTGAGCCCTCTTGTCCTCTAAACGGAGCACTTCCTGCCTCCTCCCAAACAGCAGCCCACGGCACTCCCCTGACAGCTCTAGGGTATGTGCAAAACACTTTGCTTAGTTAACTTTTCAGCCATTGCACAACCGATCTTGGGGTCTAAGTTGTGGCTCCTCTCTCGAAAGGGGAATGGAGACCCTCAGGCCAGCCAGGCAAAAACCGGGCGTCCTCGTTGCCTCTCCAGGTCGGGGTCCAGGCCTTACTGCTCTACCCTGCACTCGTAGTAAGATGCCAGAATGAACTCTGGCCACAAGCTGCCTAGTTTTAGAGAGCACAAGTTCTGCATTTCAATATTGGGGCTCATTTCTTCCGTATCCTCTTGCTTGAGCTTGGAAGCAGCCGGGAAGGCCTTCCCTGGCTCTTGTGTTTGCTCGGGGTGGGCTAGAGACACTGTCCCTTTTCCTCCAGGAGGGGCCTGCCCCTGCCCCGTCTTCCCTCCCCGCTCCCATCTCTGGCCCACTATAATCAAAATCCTCTTATTTGGATTTATTTTCTAACTGGCCGCTGTGCGTCCCGGGGCCTGGGGGCAGGAGGCAGGCATATTCATCCTTCCTAACAGTTTATATCTGGGAGGAAAACTGGATTTTCTCTGGGTACAGAATAGGCATTTGGGGGCGCTTCTCTCGCGGTCCAGCTCACTGTCTCTCTAGCATTGCAAGAAGCACAAGTGATGGTTGAAAGCTTCAAATTCTTATTGGCTTGACTTTGCAAGAGTGGAAATGATATTGGCAGAAGGAATCAAATATTCCCGATGTTTATTCCCGGTCTCTGCGGATACGGATTTCGAAATGGAACCTCCAGTTTGATATCCGGTTTCCTCAAGAAGCTGGGCTTTGCCAAACCCAAGAATCATTCCGGTATTCCTCATCTCAGGAGAGTTTGGGGTCTGGTGTGTGTCTCGTTCATAAACCCAAACCCCCCACTTTGATGCCCCTAGAAACAGGCTTGTAGGCGGAGCTAATGTCCGTCTGTGTCTATTCTCACGGGATGTGAAAGTGTTTGAAGGAAACATGAGTAAAAATCTTGTTCAGACCGTGCAGACTCCCCACGGAGCTCAGCAGCAACGCTGACGCATGCTGGCGAGGTGGAGGAGGTGGTCTAACCCCGAAGTCTGTGGGTGACTCTCTTGTTGCAGTCTCTCCTTCTAGGTGCTTCCCCTATTCTGCCTGCCTGCTTCTTAACTGCTAAAACTCCGGTCTTCCATTGCTTGGCTTCACAGACCTAGGTTCCAGGCCAGTGAGCGCTGTGCATGCCTGGCCAGTGCATTTCTGACTCTGGTTCAGGAGAGATGAGGAGAGGGGCCAACTCAGCCTATTGGGAAGGAGACTCCTGTAGCATGTGCCAGTGTTGAGAGCTTGTGTCTGAACATTCAAAAGGTCCTTCCGCAGAGAATAGGGCATTCATCCGTCAGAGACGTATTACAGAAGATCCCAAGAAGGAGCCATCTTGGATTAAGCTGGAGGACATACACCGTTGCTTCTAGAGTAGGTCGGACCCCACGCTGGGCCTGATTTCATTAGGTAAAATCCCACTCCAATTAAAGCTTCTATTTCTTGAGGTGTCTTTCAGACTCTAGGCATAGCCCACATTTCTTTATTCTGCTGAAGAAACGTGACATCCAGGGTCATCCAGTGTCATTAGAGAGCCTGGATGTGCCTTGGAGTTTGTTGGAATGGATTCGACCTTGGTCCTGTAATGGGACAGGAGTCACCTGAGTATTTCATTTGGGAGTAGGGGCAGACCGGAGCAGAGCTCACCTCCACTGATAGGCAAGGCGGGCGATCCCCTTGTCCAGTCTGAAAAACTTGGATGAATTCATGGGCCAGCCAGCAGCGTGGAGGTCGGACAGCAGGGATGGCAAAGGTTTTTGTGTGCCCCAGACGGTACAAAAGCCGGTCTGCACAGCACCTGAAGGGCTGGCTGCCTCGCAGGGTTACAGAGCACGTTTCCCCCAGTGTGTGGATTTGGAAAGCAGCACACAGATCACCCTTACTCTTTGCCTTTCGAACCTGAGACAGATGGCCGGGGGTCATCACGTGTTGAGGCCTGCAAACAGAGTTTGCTCGGTGTCTATTGGTGAGCCCAGGGGCAAGGTTGATGGGCAGCATTAAAGGGCAAGGCAGTGAGAAGAGGATGACCGCCCCTGCCCCCCGAAGCTCTGGAGTTACCACCATGCAGGGAAGCCAGGCTGAGCGCGGAGATTCCGCCAGCATTTCTGTCATGGGCATGAGGCCTTGCATAGTGGCTTCCGGACCGAGGTACTCGCCGGACCCCAGGAGAAGCTATTGGGAAGGCTAGGTCATTAGCAACAAAGGCCTCAGTAGTCCTCATTTGTTATTCTCAGGTTGTAGGGAAACTGGATTTTCTAACCCAAATTATGCCTGAGACCAAGGGTTCTCTGGGCTTCCGTAGTAGTGAGAGAATCGGGACCCCTCCTTAGAAAGAACACAGGGTCCACTGAAACCTCTTCACCTCATCTATGCTGAGATGTGTGGTAAAATGAACCAGGACATCCGAACCGAACGCTGTGAAAATGGGACTTCCGTCCTCCAAAAACCTCACTGATTTCCAACGTAGGCACCCTGAAAATGTTCACTACTTACCGGCTACACAGTCTCAAGCAGGGGTTGGCTACTACTTTCTTAAAGGGCCAGAGAGGAAATGCATTAGGATTGCAAGCTGTGTGGTCTTGGGCAGGGTCACGGCCACTCGACCCTGCCCTGCGGCGCCGGAGGAGCCATAAATGATCATTAAACAACTAGGCGTGGCTGTGTTCCAATAAAACTTTATTTACTAAAGCAGGCAATGGCCTGGATGAGGCCCACGTGTCGGCCCAGCAGGCCGACCTCTGCTCTAGTGTTAAGGAGGTACTGCTGTGTCTTCCCTAGAGAAGACACGCAGGAACCTGACCACTGTTGCTCCGCGGGCCAGTGAGATGAAACGGCGAAGGCCCAGGTTAGCAGCTGGGGCGCTCCACCTGTTGCCACTCGAGGCAAAGCCGGAGACACTAGAGACTCGCCCAAGAGAGAGGGCTTGTAGACTCAGATGGCCTGGTGTACCTTTTCCCGGAAGGCCACCTCTGTGCCTATGCACTAAAGACTTGCAGGAGAAGACCCCTCCATGGCTCATGGCGGTTCCAGAGTCTCCCCGGTCACGGCCAATGTAGGTAGAGGAGGAAGGGGCAGGAGCTTGGCTCTGAAAGGAGTTTGCTCTTTGGAAGCCTCAGTTCTCTCACTGATGGACAGAATTGGAAGGACGAAACCAGACAGCGGATGCAGAAAAGCTTGGATAAATGGTTCTCAGTTGAGTTGGTGTTTTATAATGGAAGCAAATGTCCACTGGGGGCTGTTGTGACAGAACGGTGCCAATGTTCAGATGACTTTTGGCTGCAGTCTCCCTTTGGGACGAAGCAAGTACAAATCTCACTTTTCCATCAAGGTTTTAGAGACATGTTTTGCTTCCTCATGTCCGCCATGACAGGTCATGGATAGCAAGGAGATTCTGCTGGTGACTTTGTGATATCTGTCACGGTGGCCCCACCATTTCGATTTCTAACCAATTCTTTTCCTTCCTGCGAGAAGGCAAGTGCTTAGTGTAGGGAGTAAGTCCCTCCTTCTCAATGTTTGACCAAAAAATGGCTGAAATCTGTGGTCAATTAGAGACTTCCAAGGGGGCTTGGCTGAGTGTGTGGAAAGACCATGGGAGTTCCCCGTTGTGCGTGTGTGTGCACGTGTGCGCACATGTGTGTGTGGAGATGCCCAAGCATTGGCAACAGGTGCACAGCCCAGGGCATTTGGTACATTTTTGGTCTCGTGGATGATTCTAAGATCGAAGGCATGGCCTAGCAGCCAGCAGGTTCTAATAAAGAAAGGAGGTTAAATTAGGAAAATGGCACAGGAAGAGAACCAAAAAAATCTAAATCCACCAAGTGTATAGGACCCCGTGGTCAGCCAACACCAAGAAGGGCCCTTAGCCTAGAAGACCTGGGGCATCTCCTCTGTAGGGCCTTGTCATCTCTGGAGCTGCCGCGCTCTCTTTAAATTCCTCCTTCTTCTCTTCTTTCTGAGCTGATTCTAAAATGGATTGGCTTACTGAGGCCATCGATAAAGCACAACTTTGCATTCGCTTTCTCTGCCTGATTTTATCATTTACAGATTGGTCGTTGACTTCCAGAGTCCAGCCTGCTCCCAGTAACAGTGCGTGTCCACGGTCTGATGTCAGACCCCAGTAGGGAGGACCATTTTACTCGTGCTGAAGTCCGAGGGCACATCCTTCTTAAGTTAATGCAGAGCAGTACTCCATCCTTCCCACTCTGCTCCTGCTGGCTGCCTCAAAACCGGCCACAGAACCTGTCCCTTTGACTCTGGTAGGACACAGGGGAGGTGCTGTCCCCTGGGATCTCCTGCAGAAACCGGCGCCCAGGAATGCACTCTCTTCTTCTCTTGTCCAAAGCCTCGCTCTGTGCACTGTCTTGACGATGAGGCAGCCCCTTTGGATGGCAGCCTCTCCAAACTCTCTGGGCATTCTCTTCCTCCTCCTCCCCTTCCCTCTTTTTAGATTAAATGGGAATGCCACTGACGTGATGTCGTTTGCACTGCAGGATGACAGAACTGTTGTGTGAATACCATTGTATTTGCCAAATGGTCCACTCGTCATTTCAGAACAAACAAATGGATGGTGTCTGTAAGTCGGCAAACACTGGTGACATTTAGCCTTGTTTATGTTCCTTTCCTTTTGCTGCATATTTTTGGCTCCAAAAGCTACTGTCTGAATCAACAGTGCCTCCGAAGCAGGAGAAAAGTCTGGTCGCTTTCATTTTGTTTTCGATGTGCATATTCTTTTTGGAGCGTTCGATACCTACCACCAAGGACCCAGCCTAGGGTGAGAGAAGACAGCCACCAAGCTCTTTGGTTCAAAAAACAACAACAACAACAAAAAAAACACTGCACACAGACACAGACACACGCATACACATTTTTTCTCCCCGGTAATGACTTAAGACTGGGAGGGAGCAAGAGAAAGTTGAGAGAAGAAAGTGTTGTCAGAACAGACACCCACATCCCTGGGGACGGGCAAACTCTCCAAGCCGGCCCGCCGGCCACCACTGTGTGATATCTCGACAGCATGGCCCCCTCGCTGTCTCGCGCCGAGTGCAGGTGTCCTGAGCTTAGCTTTGGCTTCTCCCTTCTTCCACGGCTGACTCGGAGTCATGGCTGGCACTGACAGCCACGTAGATACAGGCCACACCTTAGCTGCTGAAGGAATCAGGTTCTTTTCTTTTTTTATATTCAGATGTTGTGTGCAAAGCCCAGGTTTCAAATAAGTAGTAATTATCTCCTATTACTTAGCGCTGATCAACAGCACCTCTACGCCTAATTGCCAACCTGCTCTAATCACGTAGACTATTCTTGCTTTAGCCAGAGACGGAAGGACCAAATTTTATAAATATTGCTTTATTGTCATTACTCCATGAAACAATTAGGGAGTGTGGCCCTGTCCTTGCTTTCGAATGCCTCTAGCCTCCGTGGTTTCTGGATTGTTTAATGAATCTGCACATTTTCTTGCAGGTAAGTGACACCCCCCGTTCTAGTCGGTCTAGCCGGACTTGCCCTTGTCTGTTCGTGCTCCTCGGTGGCTATCTGCAGCTTGTTAATCGTGTAAAGTCAAGAGAAGAATGTATACACATATGTGTGTTGAATAAGCAATTACTATTGGCACAGGTATGTGTATACGCACGGCACACCAACCCCACTACCGTATATATAGCAGAGAATCAGGGAAGTTAAAAATACTGCCCCATACATTCCTCTATTAGCCATGGATCGCGAAGGCTTAGTAACGTGAACGAGAGAAAATTCCCTCCGAGTCGTGAATCCTGAGTGACACACGCTGGTGGATCGGAGGTCCCTTCACCTGCGAAAAATCTGAGCGGGGGTGGGGGGAGTCTGCCACGGCAGCTCGCCGAGCTTCTAGGGGCGGGCCCTGAGGGTCTCGTTGGCATTACTGCTTGTGTCTGATCGTCCTGTATTTTGTAACACTTTAGAAGACTACAAAAAAGTGCAGTAATTATCTTTCTCCATAGTATTGAAGCAGTGCTGTTGCTAGTTGAATATTGTGTCAGGTCGTCCTATTAACCGGGAACCGAGGACAGTAAAATCCCAGGGAACAGGCACCTTGGCGGCCACAACTTCAAAAATGGTGACTGAAGCAAAATGTGTAAACCTCGTGCCGGGTTATCGTGTGCTTTGGACTAGAGTATTGTTGAAGTAATTAGAAGATTATATTAAGGTGTTCCTGGTAATGAAGGCATGTAAGTTATAATAATTGTAGCTTTCTGAATAAGTGTCAAACTATATCTTTAAGTGTGCTGTATGCTGAGTTACAAGTTAGGTCCTTTATGAATGGAATGTAAAACAATACTAAAAATGCTTCAATAACTTATCTTGGTATTGCTAATAAAAAAAAAGCTGTGAAACCTTAGTGCAGTTTTGAGTCATTATGTTAATTCATTCCACAACACCCCCCCCCCTCCCCATGACATCCTCCCTGTCGGAAGCCTCCGCAGGACATTCAGGGAAGGGAATGCTAGTTTGCTGCTCCACTGGGTCGTTGGCTGGGCGACTGGTGGCTTTCTTCCCCCTGCCCACCTTTCGGTGAGCCCCACTAGTGACCACTCCCAAATGGGCAAATGTAAACGCGCCTACAGCAGGGGTGAGGCGACGTGGTGGTGGGTGGGTGACAGCCGAGCAACACATGCGTATGTCTCTGTACAAGTGACTCTGGGCACCGAGACTCCCCAGGCCTGTTCACAGGCCCCATGCGTAGGGACACTGAGGCACGCAGCGTGCAGGTTACTCTACCCCAGCCCAGGCGGGGAAAAGACCGCTGACACCCAGCCTCTCTCCAGCGAACCTCCACCTGGCTTTGGATCCCATGAAGTGTAGTTTTTTTAATTTTTTTTAACGTTTCTTTATTTTCGAGAGATGGAGAGAGACAGAGTGTGGGCAGGGGAAGAAGAGAGGGAGAGGGAGACACAGAATCGAAGCAGGCTCCGGGCTTTGAGCTGTCAGCACGGAGCGCAATGCGGGGCTCGAACCCATGAACCCTGAGATCTTGACCTGAGCCGAAGTCGGTCACTTAACCGACTGAGCCACCCAGGCGCCCCCTGTGAAGCATAGTCTTAAATGGAAAAATGCTCAGAATTGTTGGAATATTTTTGTCTGTGGGGATTTTTGGGTTGTGCCTGTGTGTACTGTCACAGGCTTTTGCCCGCCTGGTGCCCCGCCCATATCACGGTGGCGGGTGGTAGCGGGCACAGGAGGGAAGGAGTTTGCCTCCCATTTTTGTTGCTTAGATTTTTTTCCGTCCGTGAGCTGGGCTTCAGGGCCCTGCCGCTTCTGCAACTGTTTCCAAGCCTTCCCACTTGGGTCTGTTTTGGAAACGTCTGAATTCTGCATACACCCCTGCCCCCCGTTTAACTGGTCCTGTTGGGGGGGCAGGTATTATCATCTGGACAGTCCCAGATAAGTCAAGTGTCCCATGTGTGCGAGGGGATGGAAGCCTGGGAATGCCCCCCTGTCCCCGACTGAACAGCCCTGGCCTTAGCAGCGGGACAGTCACAGCACCTCGACTGCTTGCAATGTTCTCTCTAGTATGTCTCCTGCAAACCCTTGATGTGGTCCTGACCCCAAAGACCGTGTACAGTATGAGATTGTCTCTGGTCTGAGAGAAGCGGAGAGAAGGGAGAGATTCTGCGTCTGAGAACACGTGACAAAGCCCACATGAAAATCATAGACCTTGAAGAAGGTTTGCTAGCTCTCTGCCCACACCGCTCCCTGATTCCCTGTTCACGGCGAGCTGAGAACACGCACTGTGGGTTCCAGTAGAAAACAGGAGGGACCCCACTATACCCCGCCAAGGTAAACGGAAGTGACCCCGGCCCCAGGCCCCAGGCCCACATGGCCACCCTGAGCCTGACCAGAAAGAAGGACTCCAGGAGAGTTTTGTCTGTATTTCCGGTGCCCCCCGACCCTGGGGAACTGTGCCCTTTCCTGGGTTCTCGAGTCCTGAGCGCTCCGAGGGGCCCGCCTCACCCCTGCAGTGCCGTGTGCCCTCTTCAGGGCTTGAAGCCCCGTTTGGGTTAAGAAGCCACATGTGCAACTCCCAGGATGGGGCTCACCACTGCCCACTTTGTGCAGCCAGGGGCACCCCTGGGCCCCTTGGGACCAGTGCGTCGGGCCTGGGGGCACGGGCGGGGTGAAGCAGGCCTCTGGAAGGCTGCTGGGCCTCAGTGCCTCCGCTCAGGGTTGAGCACGTTGCCCGTGGCATTGGTCACCTTTCACACTCAGCACGCTCCGGGACTGCCTGCCTACCCCACAGCCCTGACCTTGCCAAGCCAGCAGGGACTCGGAGGCCCAGTGAGTGGCCCGGGGGCCTTGGGTACAGAGGGAGTACCGCTGAAGGGGACAAAGCATCACGCGACAGCGGGAGGGCTTCTGGGGCTGCTTGTCAGGGCCTCTGCTATTTTCTCTCCCTCCCTGGGCCCATCCCCTAAACGGGGTCTCTATCCATTTCCGCCTCTAAGGCAGGGGGTCTTTCCTGCGTCTCTCCCCAGTGGTGACTTCTCAAGCTTAGAGGAGACCTTTGTGGATTCCCTCCTTTTATGAACCGAGTCCCAGCCTCCTCCCACCTCCCCTTTCATGGCACCCCTGCTTCCCACGCCCCTCCCCTTCATTCCCGCCTGGGCAAAGAACTCCCTTCTCACCCATTGAGCGTTCTTGGGAACATCCTGTCTGCCGTGAGCGAGCTGGGTGGATTCGGGCCTCTGGAACGAGCTGACTTCATTTCACAGCTCTGCGCGGGGGGGCTGCAGTTCTGTTCCTCCCCCCCCATCCCCACCCGGAGTTCTAACCAGCCGCACCTGTTTGCATTCCACTTGGGGCAGCCACAAGCATCACCTCCTGGATCTGCCCTTGACCCTTCCCAAGCAGGGCCGGCCCACTGATCTGAGGCGAACGGGAGACCCCCTTGGTAGGTGAGACTGAAGTTTGGAGGAGGTCATTGGGCCTTGAGGAAGGGGACGGTGCTCTGCACTTGTGGTAAGACAGAGCCCTCAGACCCACCGCTTCGTCTACACACGTGGGGAAATATGTTTGCTTTGATGAAATTCAGATATTCTGGTAGTGGGGGAAACAATCTGAACTTCGGGAGGTGATTATTGCTCACGTATAGTCACTTTCTCAGAGACGTCATGATGATTCGGTTACCTTCCTGAGTCTGCGGTCGCATACCGGCAATGTCGTCTCTGCATGGGTAGATTCCGCCTGTTGAGCAAACAGTGTGCCTTTTCAAGGTTAAAGTTGGGGAACTCTGCAAAGCTATTTCATTAGCAAAAACACCTCTTTTCAGGAGCCAGACGCTGGCTGGCTTTCTGAGGAGTCTCTCTCGCGCGCTTTTTGTGGAGTCGTCCAGACACACCCATCTAATCGTAACCCGCTGCTCGCGAGGTTACGTTTTCTTTTTGAACTTCTGTTGTTGTCAAATTAATATAATATGCTCTCAATTATCCACATAAAAGGAGAAAGGCACCCAAGCAGGGAAAGTAAATTTGCAATTAATTTCCTAAATTATTGCTCTTTTTTATATGATGGACAAGCCGCTACTCTCTTTTGACTCCAGCGTTTTGTATGTCCTGGAGGGAGGGCGGGGTGGACCCCTAGGACAGGCCACTCTGGGTGTTCACCCCTGGGGCAGGGCGGCAGGTGGATGCTCTGTGGGCACGTGGCCTCGGTGGGTACTTACGGGTTCGGGGTATGTCAGGCTCTTTCTTGTCAAGGAGAGTCCACTAATCTTCTCAGTCTCCCAATGGGTCATCCCATTGGTGACCTAGTTGGGGTCTCCTAAAAGCAGACCCCAAGCAAAGAACCCAGGTGAAGGTAGTGTACATGGGCAGAGAGAGCAACGAGGGAAACAAAGAAGGGAGGAAGCTGCCCAGGGGTGCTAATGGGAGGGTTGCCACCGCTGGGGGCCGACCAGCGACCCTCTAGGATACTGTGTGGAGCTCATCTTGGAATTACCCCACTGAGGGTTGAAGAAGCTGGGGTATTTAGTCGAAGGTCACTGCAGCCCGCTCAATGACCAAGCAGTCTTCTGATGTCCAGAGAGAAACCGAGGCCACTGGCATGCCGAGGAACTGGCAGGGAAGAAGTAGGCACCGACGGCATGTGCCGCGAGGGGGAACCCCTTGGTTGGGAAGTTTTTACCGCCTTGGCGTACCGCAGAAGGTCGCCAGGGATGACAGATCCTCATCGCATGATTCCTTGTGGGAAATGAACTATGCATTTTAAATACTGAAAAGCACATAGCCTCTCAGCTTAGACACAAGCTTATGGGAGGCCGGATGGGAGGGCTGGCCTCGGGGTCAGGAGACCAGGCGTCTACCGGAAGTTGAGCCCCGAGGAGCTCTGACTGCACATCCTTTAATCGGGGCACCATTTCCCCATTGGAGAAAGGAGGGGTGCCTGGAAGTCCCCTCAGTAACCCCCTGGGTCTCAAACTCTGGCTTTCATGGTCCTTTCTAGTCCAGACTTTTCAGGAGACCTTGTAGGACCTCGTCAGCTCTAGAGTCCTCATGAACACGCATGTCAGCAGGGCCCTGGATGTGGGAGCCAAGCTGGTATCCCAGGTGCACGAGCACGTGGGACTTCAGGTTGGCCAAGACTAGTTACTATTTGAGGGCATGGGGCATGTGAGTACTTTTAATAAAAATGTGAAGACATTTTTATTAAATCATAAGCGCATTGAGGAATTTCTCTTTTATTTATTTATTTATTTAAAAGCGGGGGAGTCAGTACAACTGGAGTTTTGAGTTCAGGGTAGTGCAAGAAACACCTGATCCTTCGACTTCTGAAAAGAAGGATTCTTTTCCATTTTCGACCTCTTGTGTTCACAGTGAAGCTTTTGTGAGATAGTATTTTCCATGATTAAGTTTTCCTCAAACACATCATAGAGACCAGTTTCATAATCTAGCGTGTCCCTTTTAGACAGTAGTCCCTCTTGGGAGCCCTCAACTCCCAGCCAAGACTCCTACCTGGTGACACCTAGAGGCAGAGAAAGGAGGTACCAAGTATGGCCTGAATCATACTCCATCGTGCACGCATGGGCACACGGACAACCTCCTACATACCCGGGGCTTTCTGCTCTTCTATCCTCAGAGTTCTCTTGGCTACTGAAAGTCGCTGTTGGCTAGCGAGCCACACACCACCCCTCCGACTTGAGACAGTATGTGCCATCTCCAAGTGTGAACCCTCAAGTCCTTGGTCTTTTGTTTTCATTTGAATATAACCCGATTGCCTCCGTTTTGTCTTCCATCGAATGGCACACGTATGCACCCTCGAGAGAATAAGAGGAATATGAATAACGCAGATATTGGCGAGTCACCCATATTTCAGATATTTTAGGATTTCTGCTGCTGCGCAGGACCCAGGGCTCCCATGAAAACTCAGAGCTCGCTAAGACCTTGGCAAGTGGATAGAGTGGCAAGCAGTAGCGCAAGCCACGAGGTATGGTGTCCCCCATCCTTGCCAGTCTGCAGACACCACTGGACAGGGTTCTGTCCAAGGAGCTGGGCTAGGAGTCTTCCCATCCCGGAGGGAACACCTCCACAGAGGAGACCGTTCAGTTCAAGTTCAGCGATCTCATTTCCGGGATGCGCAGAAATCACCCCTGTTGGTTCCGATCGAGCCATCTTTCCTGTGTCCTAAGGCTACAAAGGATTTACAGTTAGGAGATGAAAAATAAGATCCCTTAGCAGGCAACCAGTGGGGACAGGATTCTTGTACCGGTGGGTTTTGCTTTACACGAAAACTTCGGGCTTGAAGTGTCGTCTCTAAATCGCACTCAGAGCAACTCATTTTAAATTCCAAGGGGAATTTTCTTGAGGACTTGGGGGTAGATGCCTTTGCATTTCGTGCATATAGGCCCCGTGCCTGGGTCTCCCTAGCAGTGGGTGGGCTCGTGACATTCTCAGCTCTTTCTCACGGCAGGAGGTGGAGGAGGTGGTAGGGAGGCAGGAATGTACAAAGCAGGCCGACCTCCCTATCCTGGAATCCCCAAGAGGGAGAGTGGTTTGGATTTGGGGCCAGGCATGTGGGACCCTCCCCGTGGAGGAAACAGGGACTCCCTTGGGCCCAAGGCATCTGGGGTCTGACAGCCCAAGAGAGCCAGTTTGGGGCCTGCAGACCCCGGAGACCCCAGACTGGACACTGCCCACTATGTCAGGTGTCTGAGGGGTAGTCCGAAGGGATGGCCGAGTCCCGGGGAGCCTGGTCTGTGATGAAGGGTGGACAGAGGGACGGGGAGCCAGAAGGGCCCGATGATGAGAGAGGTTTCAAAGAACCAGAACAGAAATTGGGCCTGGAGGTCAGAAGTAAGGAAAGAAGCCAAGAGAGAAAATACAAACAGAGCAGAAGAAGACAACAGAGAAAGCACCCGGAGGGGAGGGCAGCCAGAGGAAAGCCTCGAGGAAGGGGGGGAGGAGAAGCCCGCAGAAATGAGTGGGTCCAGGCCGCGGGGAACCCTCGGGAAGCCGCCCGGGCTTGCAGGTGGCGCTGTGCCGCTGGGAAGGGCCTGGCTGCTGGGCCAGCGGTTCTGCGGGCTCTAGAGGGAACACTGAGGGGGCCGGCCGATGGGGCTGCAGAGGCCTGGGTAACAGCACCTCCTCCTCCCGGGGCTCCTGAACCACCAGATTCAGGAGGAAATGCTGCAGCTTAATCAGAATTATTTACAAGATAATGGTCCATTGTTTGCACTAAGACAGATGTTGTCTGTGGGAACTTTGTGTTTTATGCTCCTTCCCCTGCTCTGCCTTCACTTGGTGCAGATGGGACCGAAGTAATGTGAGTTATTATTCCAGGGACTGCAAATTCGGAGTTGCCTTCATCCCAGCCCGGGCTCGGCTGGGCAAGCGAGCTGGGCTGGCACCGGGCGGCAGGGAGGTGGGTCGCTGCAGGCCGAGGGCCAGGCGGGGCCTCTGGTCGTCCTCGCAGCCCCTCCAAGCAGCCTGTGATTAAGAAGGTCTTGTTTCCTTGAGGGGCGGGCCGGTGCAATCGCCTTGTCTGGTGGACAGGAAGGGCGCGCTCTGATTAAGATGCACTTGCTGTTTGTTGAGTCGAGAGGTCACCACTGACATCGCAAATGAGGGTGGCCATCTGGCCCTCTGCTTGCCAAAAGGAAAGAGCGGCCCCTCTGGGGTAGGGGCTTGGAGCCTTTCTACCTCTTCTTTTTTAACTGACGGGAGAGCTTGCTCTTAATCTTGTGGGGTCACTGACTCAGGGGCCAGGTCTGGACTTGTGACTCCATCCTTCCTCCTCCAAGGGCACAGATGGCCAGATGAAGGCTGGTTTCACCTACTGGCCTGGGGAGATGCTTGTCCCAAGATGGGGCGGGGTCTTTCCATTCCAGCTGGCTCCCCACCTCGCCCTCTAGGCAGGTGGGCCACCCCAATGTCGCCCCCTTCACGTAAAGCCCGTGAAGCCAGCTGATCCTTCTTCAGCACTCTGGGGTCACCAGCCGTGCCGGCCACCTCTGCACAGCCTAGTTCACTGCGTCATCTGAGCCCATCTGCTAAGTGAGAACTGAGGTCACAGGATGTTGGGCGACTTGGCCATTTTCTCCACAGTGGAGGAGCCTTCCAACGCCTTCAGCTGGGACACCCCCCCCTTTATAAGAGGCCTCTGAACCTCAGCTGTGCTTGGGATGGGAGAGCAGCTGTCCCGCAGTGTCAGGGAGGGAGATGCAGCGAGACGCACGTGTCCGGTGCTGGACACGCTCAGTACACAGTACCAGCTACATCGTACCTCCTGGACGAATTGCATTTCCAATACCGGGCCGTGACCAAACACAAAATCAAAGTAATAGAATGCCACCTTCGGAGGCCAAAACCAACCAGCGGTGGAAAAGAAAAGGACGCGTTCCCGGCAACCAAGCGGAATCAGGCTGGCTAGTTGGACAGCGAAGAGGAAAAGTCAGTTGGCCGTCGCTCCAAACCCTACGCCCAGCCCCTGGGTGCCTGAGAGACGTTCCCCCGAAATCGGCTGCCACCCGAGGTTTCGTCCCATTCAAGACCCAGCGGGTCGGCTCTGAGGGTTTAAGGAAGATGACTTTTCCCCTGTCATCTCCCCACGCCCAGGGACTGACCCCCTTAACTTTAGCAGCAGGATCCGATCCTCCGAGCTATCCCTCCATCTGCCAAGGTTGTTTTAAAATAATAATTACTTACTATGTGCCAGGGCCCACTCCCGCGCTAAGTACCTTAGAGAGGATAATACAGAGGAGATTCTTCTATTTAACGCTCATAAACCTCCCATGAGGTAGATGTGGTCAGTCTTCTTCCCATTTACACATGGGGAGATGGAGGACAGAAAACCTACCCAGGCTGACTCCCCGAGCCAGTCAGGGCGCTGAGAGTCAAGGCCAGGCAGTGGACATCCTCGAGTGTGACCTTCCTGCTTTCTTTCTGTGCAGGGTGGCCGGTACTTTCCCGTGCCTGTCATTCTTGTTTGCGATGCATTGAAAATGAACAACACGACCAAGCAATACACAAAAATAGCTCGTTCCTGCCAGCTCGGGGGCCAGGGAGAGGATGAGGGTGATTACAAGCAGAGATTCATCACAGAACTTGGGGCTTGACCCCTAGGAACAGGCAGCACAGGGTGCTGGGGGTAGGGTCAGGTGACTCAGTTGGCCCGGAACTATTGGAGCACCTCTATCCCCATCTCCACAGTGTCCTCATCTCTCAGTAAGTGACAGAGTAACACGGGACCATACCGAGATTCCTTCCATCTCCCGGCCCGAGAACCAGTAATTCTTGCAACTATATTTAATCAGTCCCTTGTAGCCTATGGAAAAAACTCCCCCTGCAAATAAGAGGGCCTCGGGGAAACCTAACCCCTCACCTTTCAATTGTTCCCTGGGGTCCAGGTGGGGGAGAGCGGAGAGTGGGTGGCCCAGGGCACCAGCGGGCCCTCCTGCCGGTGCTGCCTCAGGCCCAGCCCCCAGCTGTGAAAGCAGCAGAGGTCAGACTAGAATAATATTTATCAACCTTATTCTCACTGTGTCAGGCTCTGCCCAAACCCCGGCATCGCTGGAGATCACAGATCATGTCTTTTAAGGTCCCACAGAGCCGCCTCACATGTGACCAATTACCTCTGTCAAGCGGGGGGAAGGAGGTCCCGCCTCGGTGGGTGGGATCTGAACTTGAGCTTCCAGAGGTCCATGACTGGGATCTGAGGCCTTTGAGCCTGTCACTCCCCTATAGCCAGACCTTTTCTGTTAAAACTGTTTAAATTACAAACCAGTAATAAAAGGATCATATGTGTTTCCCACCGAACAGGTTCTTTAGGGCTATTATGGTAATTAAAAACATATGGTGCCTGTGCCAGTCAGAGGGAACCGCAGATGTACAAATTAGGTATTATATAAGGGTTTTCTGCTTTTGCCCTTTTAAAAACGTCAGGCTGGAGAAGTTTAAAGAGATAAAATGGCAATTGTGCAGATAGTAGGTAGCATTTGGGTTTTAGAATCATTAAATATATAAACCCTTTTCTTTAGGCTCAATAGGAATAAACAGGTCCCGATACCCGATGGAGGGGCCAGAACATTGAGAGCCCCGAGCTGAGCGGACAGAGACAACATTTCTTACCTCACGAGGTCTCGGATACCGTGAAATCTTTTGCATTTTTTATGACATCGTTCTGCACAGAGAGGATTATATTTACTAAATATTGAATTATATTACAATTGGATTGAGGGGAGCAAAGATAAGGATTTCTTTACATCAAATTTTTACTTTTTAAAAAGCGAAGATGCAAGTATTGATTAGTCTAGAAATAGTCATTTGTTTTAATTTAAAATATGCAATTGATTTTGAGAAGGTGATAAATACTGCTAATAAAAAAAAATTGGGAGGATTTCCATGGCTCGCCGTCGATGGCTTTCCAAGGCAGACTGTATGGGCAAGTTGAATCCGCCGAGTCATTCATTTTGAAAAGATGTGAGCCCACCCATACTGGGCTGCCTTGTGGGATGTTGGCAATATCCAGCTGTGCTCAGGGGCAGCTGAGATGGCAGGCCTTCAGTCCTGATGCATTGGGACCCGGGCTAAGCAGTCAAGGATTTAGCACTTCGTTCATTAAGTGTCTCCACTACAGAAACCCACCTGGACTGCCCTAAAGAAGGCGGTGGTAAGTGAACAGCTCTGCTCCTCAGAGCCTCTACTCTGCTCCTCTGGCCCCCCTGAGATGCTCCCAGCCAAAACCAGGATGACTTTGTCCCACACCCACACCCCTTCCTCCATGTGGCATGCTAGTGTCCCCATAGGAAAGTTAAGCAGAGAGTCAAATAACTAATCAATAGGAATGCATGAGCAGAGGAGAGGTTCTGCTTATCTAGAAGCCCAGCCACCAGGGCACTCAGATAACCAGAATTTGCTTATAATCAGAAAATGTCCCTTCTCCAGTATCCTGGCTGAAGCAAGTCTGGGCTCTTGGGGAAGAGTATCCTTTGAAATGGGCCATGTAGCCACATCCCTCCTTGGGTCTTGAGTTTCTCTACTTGGCTCCTCTTTGTCCACACTCTTTTGATCGCACAAAAGGTCCACAGTCCTCATGTGCCCTTTCCTTTGGGTGGCTGGGACCTGGCCCGCCTCTGGGTTAAACACAGGATAAGTCAGGGGCGCCTGGGTGGCTCAGTCGGTTGAGTGTCTGACTTCGGCTCAGGTCATGATCTCGCCATCTGTGAGTTCGGGCCCCGCGTCGGGCTCTGTGCTGACATCTCGGAGCCTGGAGCCTGCTTCGGATTCTGTGTCTCTCCCTCTCTCTCCCCTCCCATGCTCACGCTCTGTCTCTCAATAACAAATAAAAATGTTTAAAAAAAATAAAATAAGCACAGGATAAGTCAGAGCAAGGTTCCCGGGCCATCTTTCTTCTCCCCAACCTACAGCAGGTGCTGGGTACAGCAGTGGCTCTCAAGCAGGCCTGATTTTCTTCCCAGGGGACATCTGGGGACATTGGGGAGGTGCCCTGGCATCACCAGAGATTCTGTTCAAGATCCTACAGTGCACGCACAGGGCAGGCCAAGAATTATCCAGCCCGAGATGGCAGGTTCGTGCCAGGGCTGAGAAGTCCTGGGACACAGGTAGGAGAACCAGGCCTTTGAGCGTAATTCCCAGCTGGATAAATGGTGACGAGCCAAGTGACAAGGGCTTGCCAGCATCCAGCTCGCTCGCAGGACACCTTCCCGCCAGGTCCCCTCACTTGTGCACATGCTCGTGCTTTTGTCATGTTTTGTCTCTGATAAGAGGCCCGGTGGGCTGGGAGACAGAAACTTCCAGCCGAGAGCCCAGCACCTTCCCCCCAACTCAGACTAGCATGGGAGTGGGGGTGGGGCGGGTGCCGGGAGGGCGGCCGCCAAACCGACAGCCGGAAGTCAGCCTTTTCTTCTCCCCGGTGAGTGATAGCAAGCCCGCAGTGTTGTTTCGCATGTAGGTATTACCACTTTAACTTTTACTGAGGTAAAATAACACCTTGTCACTCAGTGCAAGTACCAATCACAAAATGAATTAATTGTAATAACTGTTGTCAACAGAACAAAGGACTTGTTGCTTTCCTCAGCAGATTTCAGCGCCACTGAGAACTATATACAAGCGTTCCCATTGGGCAGGCCGGCGGAAGCTAGTCAGAACATAATTGTATCTGTCTATCTCTTTACTTTGTTTTTAAGGGTGAAGGAATCGAGTTAAAAACCTATATTTTAAACATATCAATAAATATACCCCTTTTTGTGTCTGTGACGTCTCCTCAAAAACATGGAGTCTTTAATAAATTGGCCATGAAAATAGCATTCGCTGCTGACGGAACCAAATAAGGGCCAGCTGTAGAGGCTGCCTGTTGACTCCAAGTCATGAAGGGAATTATGCCCAATTACCCTCCCATAAAACACCCTCTCATTTCTTGGAGTTATCAAAACACATCCCGTGGACAAGCGGTCAGCTGTCCCCCTGCTCCTCAAAAGAAGGCAAGTGGGGCTCCCGCTGGGCCCGCGGAGCTCTAACGGCCTGCACGCCGACCCCCGCGGGCTTGTTTGCAGTCAGGCTCTTTCCGCGCTCGCCTTCCCGTGTTTTTGGTCCTCGCCTTTTCACGTCTTAGCGCATTTCCGTCTTGAAGAAGCCCTGTGGCTGCTCTTCTAAGAAAAGAGTCCCTCCCGGGGAGGCAGTGGGCATGAGCGGGCCGGGGACTGGCTCTCGGGAGTCTGGTTCTCGGGAGTTCACCTCCACTGGGGGCACGTGGGTGAGCCTTGGAGTGACCAAGCGGCGGGTGGTGCGTCTTTGTGGGTCTGCTCTGGGCTTTGATGAGGTTGGGAGAACTCAAGGAAACTGCAAGGCTTTGGGTTCGAGCGGCTCAACCTTAGCCTGGGCGGCTCATGGACGACCGCCCGCGCCATTCACAGGACGCGGGGTCGTGGGGGCTGTGTCTGGGCCACCTGACTGGCGCTGGCCCCGTGCTTCTCCCCGTCCTCCCACGCCTCCCTTCTCCTGCTGCTTCTCCATGCTCTTTGGCCAGTGTGGCCTTGGCATTCGGCTTCCTCTCAGAGTCTCAGGCCTGTCCCATCAGATACAAAGGTCACCCCCACCGCGTCTGGGGCGCCTCTTAGGCAGGCTGCTTTATTTTTGGAGCTCGTTGAGGCTTAAATTGGTTCCTCCATAATGAAATGAAATATTCCTAGACTATGAGGGCTACAGGTAATCTTAGAGGTCGTGTTTGAGATGCAAATTAGGGGAAGAATTTGCCCTTGCTGTTGAATGAGAGACAAGTGTCGGTGCTGTTTCCAGGCGTCCAGGCAGGTCCACGTCACTGGCCATCATTCTGTCTTCGGGGGCAGCCCTAGGCAGCCTCCGCTTCTTGGGAGGGAGGGTGTTTCTGTGGCTTGTCCTTGCAGCTTTGGGGCAAATTGGATCCCTTTTGAACTTCCCCTGCAGAGGGCTTGCCACTCAGAGGCACGAGTAACAGGAGGCCACTTGGAATGCAGCCCGGGCTCAAATGGGCTATGCCTTCAAATTCGTAGTCATCTCTGGCTAGCACCAGGTACCACTTGTGAAGATGCTGAGAAGAGCCCTCCTCTGGAAACAGAAATCTCCTTCCTGATTCTGAGGCTGCTCTGCTTGGCCAGGGACCCAGCTCTAGTGCCTGCCTCGGGAAGGCAGGTTCGTGGGTGCACAGCCCTGGGAGAGAGAACTTCGATCATGTAAAGGGGCCAGACGCTTGGCCTAGGAGCAGGCTGTGAAGCCCGAAGAAGGCCAGAAGGGAAACAGATGTGGGCTCTGGGGAAAGGACGGAAGGGGGCAGAGACTTTGGGGGTTCCCGTGCCCTCTGGCCCCGGACCTTACCCTCCACTCTCCACCAGTGTTGTTCTAGAGAATGAAGAAACACTGTTTTCCCAAACCTCTTTGAAGAGGAGAAGACTCTGTGACAGGGAATGTGTCCGACCATGTGTTCATTTATGTAGCACATGCTGGATTGTTCCATGGAGTTGAGAGCTGGTCACCAACAAATCAGCCAAGATGACGGCTCTTGTGGGGCACGTTCTATGAGAAACCATTGACAATAAACAAGCATAAAGATAAGTTCAGCTTCTGATAAGTGAATACCAAGATGATGAAAAATTAGCAAGGTGGGTGTCACACACACTCCTCTCTGAGGAGGTAACGTTGGAGGGAGTCCTGGGTGACGAGAAGGAGCCAGCTTTGCAAAGATGAGGGGATACACGTCCTGAGGAGAGGAAAGCAAGGACAAAGACCCAGAGATGGAGAGGGACAGAACATCAGGGGCCTCTTGGGTCTTAGGGCTCATGCGCCCTGCGTATGTGATGAGTATTTCCCAAGGGTTTCCCAGACACTGAGGTTTCATTCAAGATTTTCCGCGGCCCTGACAGGTCGACGGAGTTGGAACTGGGGCTTTTCTCCCCATTTTCCCTATTTGGGGAAACTGAAGTTCAAAGAGAAAATAATGGCTTGCTCCATCAGTAATGGCAAAAGGCTGAGCTAAATGCCCACACCTCTGGACTCCCAGAACTGTTGCCCCAAAGCCCTTCCTGTTCCTGGGACTTCCTTCAAGTCTCACCAGCCATGTTGGAGGACTACTGGGTCTAGGGGAGGCACCATGAGGAGGAAGCAGTGGAAACTCCGAGAATCGGTCACATGACCTTGAGAACATGGCACCACGGATAAAAGAGCCCCCAGACCCAGAGAGGAGAGTCTCTCTTTCACAGACCAAATCTGCCCACGGCCAAGTCCATTCTTTTGACTCCAGCTGCCCAGTTTCCTTGTAGATGTCCCATAAGTGGATAGCTGGAGCTAGTGAAGACTCTTAAAGGCCACACCCAACAAATTCACCTGGAAAACTTGGGCCCATCCCTTGGAAACCCGAGTCAAGCTTCCTTGGAGAAAGGCAGATGAATCTCCACTAATGACTGCTGCTCAGACCAGCCTACGGCTATGAAGTTCTAGCCCATGCTGACCTTGACCAGCACCAGGTACATCTTCTCCTCGAGACCTTCCAACCCAGGGGCCATGATGGTAGGTGCTGCTACCCAGCGGCGCAGGGAGAACCATTGCCAAGACTGGCTGCTCCCTTGTCCTTTCATGATCCCTGTGCTTGTCTGGGCAAACTGCTTTCAAATGAATAGCTATTTCTGGATGATTTTTTTTAGTGTTTCTTCTCCCAGCTGGTTGCTCTATTATTTGCATCTCATGCCGTGCTGGCCCCCATGGGAGACAAGAGGTAGCCCACCTTTCGTATTAGCTGCCACACTATTGGTTTCCAAATATTAAAAGGTGAAATCAGGAACTATAGCAACCTTAAGACACCCTATCTGCTCCCAAGTGAGAAGGTAAGTGAAAAAGCTGCCTTTTCCCCCTAACATGATTTACGATGTTCTCTACACAAGAGGGTGGATTTGCGGCTGGGCCAGAGGACCAGGATAAGCATGAACAAAGAGCGAGGGGAAAAGACCCATTGAGGAAGGGGACAGGGCTCCCCAGCGGGTTTCTCTGCAGAGAAAGGCCCAGCAGTATGATCCCCAAGCCCCCTGCCTCCCGCTGCTCAGCTACACCTCAGCTTGGGGAGGCTGGCCTGGGGAGTGCAACACTAGTGTGGATGGTTGGTCCTAACAGCAGGGACCTGCTCCCTTCAACTGGTGCCAAAGGTCAACCCAACGCCGATGGGCTGGAATGGCAGCAGGAGGGTTCAGGTTAGAGAGGCGTTACTGCCAGGCCTTTCTGGGTTCCGCAGACTCTTCTTACGTGGGTGCTCACACAGAAGTAGGTCGTTCAGCTCCGGGCCCCCTCAGTGCTCTGCTGGGGGACACTCAGTAACAGGCCGGGCCATCGTTTATGAACCAAACTGAGTGAGGAACACTTTACCAGGATCGAGTATATGTCTGTGTATTTTTTAACATACGTATAATGTAATAAATCGGTACAAAATTATACAAATATTTCGAATCAATGAATTCGATTCATTGGCTTCCGCTGAATCCTGCCGGATTTATTTCACAGATGGGAAACTAAGATACAGCTTGACTTGAATTTAGTCAGGTGCAGCCCTCCACTGAAAAGCGGTAGCAGGGAGGCTGTGGGCTGTGGTTTTGTTATCTGGGCTTGGCATTGCAAGGGCATGTCTATACGGGCACAGGTCTACACTGGCTTGCCTCCAGTTGTGCAGCGCCCACATCCCCCTGCTGCAGTCTGTACAGGGGGTTACTGAGTTTGCAGGAAACAGAGGCAGGAGGTGCTATGCAACAGTCATTCATGTCTTGACTTGTGCGTTTGTTCGTTACTCCATTCGGCCAGTCTTTATTGAACGTCTCTTATATGCCGGTCACTCCCGAGGCATTAGGACACAGCAGTGAACCAAATGGCCGCAGTCCCTAGCCTTGTGAACCTAATTCCACTTTCTTCTGCCTGCCGGGCACGTACCTCCTCCAAGAGCCCTTCCCACGGGATAGGGCCTCTCTGGTGTGGCATGGAGCGGTGCGCTGACTCCTCCCTGGAGGGCAGCCACCGCCCTCCAATCCAGAGCCCAGCTCTGGCTGTGACCCCAGGTGGTTCGTGTATTACAGAAAGAGAAATAAGCTCAAGGAAGCAGCCACGCCTTCCGGCATTCATTCCTTCGGCAGCTATTTCCTGAGGGCGCTGGCGTGCCAGATCCTTCTCTAGGCGCTGGGGGTCACCAGCCATCAAGAGGAAAGACACCCCCTGCCTTCAGGGAGCTCACGTTCAAGGGGGCGGAGTGGTAGGCAATCCACAAATTAAATAACTAGTCAGCTAGAGGGGTGAGACTCTGGAGAAAAATAAGCTAAATGGGAATTTGGGGAGTACGGGGGTGGGGGTGCTACTTTACACGGGATGCCCAATGGTGATGGTCAAGCAAAGACTTGAAGGAGGCCAGTGGGTTAGCGGGAGGATCTGGGAGCACACGCCAGGCAGGGGCACAGCGAGGGCGGACACCCTGAGGCCGCGAGTTTGTTTGAACACTTGGGGGGACGCCGAAGAGAAGACTCAGAGGAGAGGGGACAGGGACAGGCCATGAGAAGGGCCCAGGGCCTGAGGAGCTGCCTCAGGACTCCAGCCACTGCAGTCCTGCAGCCCTGAGCTCAGAAGGGCCCTGTGCTCTGTGTGATGGCTCCACAGTCACTGTCCTGAAATTCTTACCAATGTTTGGAGCAGGGGTCCTGCGTTTTTATTTTGCAGTGGGCCACTCGAGTTATGTCGTGGTCCTGACCCCAACTTTACATCTGGAGGGTGCGAATGGCATGGGGGCCCAGCCTGGACCGTGCTGGCTCCTGGGCGGGGTGGGCGGCAAGAATGCGAGTCCCAATTTCACCGTTTAACTTGAACGTCTTTCCTCCATCTTTCTCCGCTTGCCTTCTCTTCCGTACCTTGCCGGCAATAGAGAGCTGCCCAGTGGGTATGGGGAGGTTCTGTTCTCATCTCAGAAGGCCGAGTCCACACCGGCCGTTTTCATACCTGACCCACTGGGCTAGGTAGCTAGGGTCTGTCCACAGCAGGGGGGCCCCGCTGCACTGACCGCACGAGCCACACCCTCCCTTGGCTCCTCTCCGTGGCCGCCGTGCACCTGCCCCCGGCTAGCTGCACGGCCAGGTCCTTGGGGCTCGCTTCCTGCAAAAGCTGCCCCATCTGCCAGCGGGGGTGGAACCTGTTTCTCGTCCCAGACAATGCTCTGTATAACTCCGCGATCTTCCTAGGTGAGCAGCGGAGGAGAAGACGTAGCCGTGCCGGGGCTGGTACGGTTCTTTAGGAAAGTGCACCCCAAGCCTGTACAATCCCTGCCTCAGTTTCCTTGATCGGATGCTCCTCAGAGCTGCACCTTAAACAATGCCTCCGTGGTTTTATTTGCTTGGGGATGCGATGCGTGTTTATTTCATAAATACTTTGATACGCTTTGCAGAGAGCATCTTGAAAAATAGCCCTTTGATTTAAATAAGAAATGAAAAAAAATCACCAACTCTTCCACTTTTATTTATTGGGTTTTTTTTTTCCTTTTCATTTCAATACCCGTCTCTTTAATACCAAAATATCACACATAGAAAGGCTTCAAAAATTAGATGAAGGGTGGAGTGGTGATTGTAGCGTAAATTTGCTTCCCGGCCGAGGCCTTGTATGCCAAGTTTTAGCCTGAATTACATATTTACAGCTGAGTTTTAAAGCCCTGAAAAACAGGATTTATCATGGAAATAGTGACACCACCTCACCCAGCCTGGTGTTCTTGGGGACGGCGGTAATATACTGTGCGGAGAAATCAGTTCATTAGTTAGTTATAAACAAAGGACAGAGATAGTAAATTAGAGTAGGTATTTCAGTGGTTTTCCGTGTATTTATGACACCAAAATATGCGGCTGCATTTTATTCCTTGAGATAGTATTTAAGTATTTCAGATTTAAAGCGCGTTTTTAGATATGGCCGTGGCGCGTTTTCAGCCTCGGTCCTTCTTGGTCTTCTGTAGTTTTATTCGTGGTATTTTCTTCCTTCTCTGTTGCTCATTAGAAAAATGTTAAAAATCCATTTTCGTCTGATTAATAATAAAGCTGATCACATGTAACCTAATTTTCATTCCGTGCTGCCCCTGTCTGTGGAGTCATATACAAAGTGACCTTTGAATCGCCAGTGGACTCATAAAGTACAATAAGCACCATTGTCCTGTCAAAAATTGAAGATGTTTTACATCATTACAAAATTTAATGTTCCATCTTTTCAAATGCACTACTTTTCAAAGGCCACATTCCAATTGAAGCTCATTAAAATCAGACTCAAGTTTCCTGTGGTGGGGATGAAGAGAGTTTCTCAGGCAATGGGAGGAAAATGAATCACTCTTTTAAAACAGATATGGTTACATATTAGTTTTGAAAGGTACGGGGACGGCAGAGCCTCCGCTCCGGCAACAGTGCGGCTTTTGTGCGATGGATCCACTAACTGCCTCCTGATTCCTTTGACTTCACCCACACTGTATCCTATTTACTTATGAATAAATCAGCTCTCTAAATAAAATTGTTGTTTTAAAGTTCAGAGGTGGGATCTGAAGGGGTTTCTGGAGGAAAGCTGTAAATCCGCTCTGCCATTTCGGATTTTTTTTAAAACAACGTTCGTCTGACTTGGAGACCCGATGGTTTAGAAACTGAGTCACTTGAAGGGGTTTCCTGCGTCCCTGGGGGGGAGTTGGCCAGCTAAATGCTGGGCTGCAGCCAGAAATGGAGATGCCCCGTTTTACCTAAGACTCGGCTCAGTCGCGTATTAGGGACACGGCACGCAACGGGACCCAGAATTCTGAGCCGGAGCAAATGCCTGGCTGTGGCGAAGAAAATGTCTTTGGGCCTTCCGGTTCAAATCCTTTCTCAGTTGTCGTCTGGGCCTCTCGCCGTGTCTTGGCCACATCTGAGTGCCGAGGGTGTAGCCGGGTCTTATTGGGTTTTTCCAGCTGATCCCACTGATAGGGAGGTGCCGGATTGCACGGCACGAGAAAAGATCTCTCCTCACATCGGTCTTTGCCAGAGCAGAATTGCCTAGAAGTCCCAGTTTCACAGAAAACGAATGCACGTCCCTTGAGCTTGTGAAATACTGGCCTCCTCCTCCAGAACCATCTAGGTAGGAAAGCTGTCCACTTCCCCCCGTGAAGGAAGGGTGCCAGGAGGCTGACACCGCTCACCGTACGTGTGGCTCTCAGGGGGTTCCTCTCGCCAGACGGTTCCTAAAACAGGGCTTACTCTGTTGCTTACTAGAATCCGGCATTAATCGAATGAGAGTAAGGTTCTCGACCCGCTCCTTTGTGCCTCAGTGCATCACTGGCGGGACGCGCTCTCGCACCAATCAGAACTGACTTTGTGCCCTGGTTTTGCTACTTGTAGCTGTGTGACCTTGGTCAGCTTGCTCTGCTTTGCTGAACCTCGGATTCCTCCTGGGGATAATGCTGGTGTCTACGTGACACAACCGTCTCAGCACCATGTCTGGGGCTCGGATAGTGATCATTAAGTTTGAGCTACTGGCTTAAGAAGGTGACCGTATTAGTTGTTGCAGTTATTTCCAGAAAAATCACGAGCTGAGTTCCATCCTCAGAGTATAAGGCAGCTTAGGGAGTGAAAACAAGGCGGAGCAATGTGTTTTGCCCCTGGTCACGTGACCAGGAAGGGCGTCTTTACCACTACAGCTGTAGTAGTTGGCTCCTGCTGGGCTACCAATCACGCCAAAACTTCACGGTGAAAATGACAAGGTCTTCGGGTTCGCCAGGCTCTGGATTTGCTCAGGCCTCTTGCTGGCTGGCGCATTGGCTAGGGACGGCCGGGCTAGGGTGAACTCGGCTGGGGTCACGTGGTTCTGTTCCATGTGTTTCATCCTCCAGCAGGCTGGCCGTGGCTGGTTCTCATGTCAGAGGCAAAGGTCCAAGAGAGCAAACAGAAAGGCACAAGCGCTTTGACGAGACCCTGCTCGCGTGACGTTACTCTTGTCGCATTGGCCAAAGCATGCCACGTGGCCAAGCTGAGTCCGTGCGGGAGGAGGCTAGCAAAGGGCGTGGATGCAGGGAGGCAGGAAAAGTGCAGCCAGTGTGCAGTCAATCTATTTCTGTCCCCAAATCCCCAAGGGGCACATCAAGTGATGTGGACGGGACGGAACCAAAAGCCTTAGAAGATATTTTAATTCCTTCCATCCCAGGACACCACCATGGTGAGATATTTTCTCTGGTGTGTTCTGAGTTCCTTCCTGCAATGCCTGCTTTGCCGCCATTGGGCACATCCATGAAAGAACCTCCCTTTCTTCTTTCTTCTGGGAGATGCTGTCTTTTTAAAAAGACAACTTGGGAATATTTTGCGGTTTCTTGACTTCCGAAAACACGTGGTCGGAATTGGGCAGGTGCAACCGTGGAGTCTGAAGCCCGTGTCTTCTCTCTCCCTCACCTCTTGATGGCTCCCCTCTTTTCCTCCAGTTACTCACCTGCTGCCTTGACCCTGGGAGGACTCACTTTGACCCAGCAGTTCTGGGGGTGAGGCTGCATTCAGTTAGGCTACAAAGAATCGCTTCATGCTGTACCTCTGATTCTCATACCTTTGGGGTTTGGTCTTCAATAAAGATCCGGCTCTTTTTTTTTTAACTTTTTTTAAACATTTATTTATTTTTGGGAGGCATAGAGACAGGGTGTGAGCAGGGGAGGGGCAGAGAGAGAGGGAGACACAGAATCCGAAGCAGGCTCCAGGCTCTGAGACATCAGCACAGAGCCCGATGCGGGGCTCGAACTCATAGACCACGAGATCATGACCTGAGCTGAAGTCCGACGCTTAACCAACTGAGCCACCCAGTTGCCCCAAGATCCAGCTTTTAAGAGAGCTAGACTTTCTGCAGCAAGTCTCTAGAATGTACCTCCTGTCCCTGATGGGTGGGAAATGGTGTCTTCCAGGGCACTGGCATCGGGAGTCTGACTCCAGGGAGTGTGGGCTCACCCAGGGCAGCTGGGGTCTGGCACGTGGGAAGCAGTGATTAGAGGGGCACTCCTTTTTGCGCATGAGCAGGAGCTTTGTGGAATGGGGTGCACTGTGCACCTGTGGGGAAGTGGAAACCAGGCCCCTCACCTGCTTCTCCAAAGAACGGCTGGGGTGGGCTCTGGGCCCTGATGGTCGCAGGCTTTCAGGCAACAGATGCTCCGGCCAAGAAATAGCAGTCACAGCATCTTCTGTGTTCAGGTCCTTAGGACCTGTGAGGGGCTGTGAAGCAATGGGGACTCAAGGAACCCCAGCTTATCCCCAGGCTTCAGACTAGGCTTCATGTCCTTTCTTTACTCCCCCGAGGACTCTTTCTCACCTGGGCATCCACAGTGGTGAGAACAATCCCAGCTGGTTCCTGGCTGCCTGGTTCCCTTGGCAACCCCTCTTTGCCGTGTGGCCCCCACAGCTGCCCTCTCCGCAGCCCTAGGTCATAGGTCTCCACAGGTGAGACAGGGGGCAGAGGTTGTGCCCTTAGGAGGTAGGCGGCTGTGGCCACAGGTGGACTCAGGATTTTCCAAGACCCGTGTGATCCATCAAATCCTCATTTAATCTAGAAATGATTCACCCTGGACAACTTATATTAGCTTCGGGAACTGTGAACGCTAACAGCTTGCTTTGGAACCGCCAAAGTCTACCTGAATTTAGAGAAGCAGATCTTATACAGGCCACAATACAGATGAAATTAGTTCTTTAGGAAAAGAAATAATAACCAACTCCCCTCCCCTCCTCTATGTTTATAGTGGAAAGTTACGGTTGCTTTTGGTGGTTGAAGGTTTGCTTCCAAGGCCAGAGACAACTCCAGCAGGAGCCAGAGAGAGGTTGAGGCCAGGTGACAAGGCTGTGCCCCTTCTTAGGAGGACTTTCTGGGCCTCTTGTGACTGGAAGCAAGATGGTAGAGCAATGAAGAAACTATATCTGAGAGACGGGTACCCAAGAACCCAAAGCAATTGGGGTCCACAGGATTCCAAGAGGACTTCTCTGAGGAACAGAACAAGGATGGGAAGGAGGCTAAGAGCCCACGGGTTCGGTTTCAGCAGGGACCAGGTGGATTTTGGTCTTGTCTGTGGTAGCAAAGACTTAGTATCAGCCCTAGAAGCTTTGGCTGGGGGCTGGGAAAACAACGCAATTTGGCAGCTCAGGAGAACAAAGGCAGTGAGCACAGTGTGCCCCAAATAAAAGGAAGGAAACCTAAGCTCTTTGGGGGTACCTACTGCTGAGGGAGTGCGTTGGGCGTAGATCCTGTGGCCTAAACAGCAGAGAATAATCTATTGACACTTGTGTGGCTGCCAAAGTTACAATGTTCAATGACCCAGTTTCCCTTACTAATTCCTTGACTGACCTTGGGTAAGTTTCAAGTGCTTTCGAGGCCACAGGTGCCCCACTTGTGTTATAAGGGCGTGGACCTAGGTGTTCCCCAAGGGCCTCAGCAGCACTGATGGTCATGGGGCCGGCTGGAAGAAAATTCTAGCCACCGAGTGGCACTTCTAGGACAGGAGTTGGGGAATGACAAGTATGGGTCTCCAGGCCAGCTGGCATCACACTGGATAGTGTTATTAGGGGAAAGGGGCCCAGATTTTTGGGCCTTTCTTTGGACTGGTGGGGAGATACCACTGGGGGCTGCAACAGTGGTCTCTCTGCCTGGCTGCAGGGCCTAGAGCAACGTGTTTGAGACCAGGAGAAGCCATTTTTGGGACCAGCGTGGCGGGCAGGTGCTATATCTTATTTTGCAGGAGGGCTTCCTAATGAAGGGAAATGATTTGGGGGAGTATGCATGTGTGGGTACTCTGCATGCAACTCAACCCAGACCTGAGGGGCACTCGCACTGGGAGCTTGGTTAGTGCATGCGAATGCTTCCTTCCTGAACAGGAGCTCTGGACAGGGCTGGCCCCGAGCCAGGCTCCTTCTGCACGCAGCGCCCTACTGCCAGCGGTTCTAGCCGGCGGAGGGGCCAGCTCTCCACCACTCCTTGTGGGACTCAGGCAGATAACACCTCTGTAACTTCCGTGTTATTTACACTCGCAAATCCCCGGCAGCAGGAGGATAAGGGATCAGTGGTAAGAAAGCTGTTGGTGAAAGTACCGTGTGTTTAGTCTGGGTACAGTGGAAAACGTGGCTTCCCCCATGGCCCGGCCCTTGCAATTTCTTTCCCTGCCATGTAACACCACTCCTGATTAAATGAAAGTGTGCGGATATCTCTACACGCGTATACACATCTACACAAAGTACAGTTCAGACAGCCTTTGAAGACTCTGGAGACTCAGCCTGGAACACCCTCCAGCTCCTCTCTGGTCCAATCCATGACCAGCCTTCAGGATTAACCCTCTTTTTCCATTCTTTAATGAAGCCTTCCAGAACCACAGAGGTCTCTCTCCTGCCTCCTGCTCAGAATTGCTCAAGTCTGCACAGTGAAAAACTTGCATCTTTGTTTAACTGTTCTGTAGCCTAGAAGTTCATCTTTTCTCTCAGATCAAAATTGCCTTTAATACACAGTTTAAGCAATTTATAGTATGGACAGAAATACCAAAGTCAAGTGAGAATGGATGGTGGTGCTTCCTATGTGTGGCCCCTTGGAGGGACCATAATCATCATGGGGCAGCAATCAATGTATTCCTGGCTCCTAACACAGAGTATGACATGCTGTAGGCCCTCAAAAAATATTATAGAGTAATGAATGAAGGAATGTATGACTAGATTGATGGATAGATGGATGGGTGGATAGATCGATAGGGGATGGAAGGATGGATGGATGGCTGGATGGGTGGATGGATGGATGGATGGACAAAGCACTGAACAAATGAATTAATAAACAACTCTTCTGCTTTGAGAAGCTTGGCTTGATGAAGACTTCAGAGCAGTGACTGTGGCTCCAGTCAGGAAGTGTGGATAGATCTTTGGGAATATTACTAGAAACTTAGGAAGCAGCCCTGTGACTCACAGAAAGTACCTGTTGGCTCAGAGTGGGAGGCTTGGTGTCACCCAGGCTTTTGTGCTTCTAGAATCAACAGTCAACACAAGGTAACTGTAAGACTTCTGCCAAGCAGGTCAGCCCCACCCTTGTCACCCCCCCACTCCTCTTCCATCCTCACCTCTGCATCCCACTGGGAATGCCCTCCCTTCCTCACCACCTACCCAACATTCAAGGCCTGTCCTCCAGGAAGTCTTCCTTGTTGACCCTAGGCCACACACATCTTCTCCCACTTGACAGCCATAGAACATTCTCATTGTCTGCACCACATAGCTTGACATTTGAAACATCAACATCAGCATTGGTCACACTGCCCTGGAAAGTGCTGGGGCTAATTTCTTCATTTATTCAAGAAATATGCAGTGGGCTCCTACTCTGAGCCAAGCACTGTTCCAGTTACTTGAAATATATTGGTCAGCAAGACAAGTCCTGCTGGACGACCCCTCCCCCTAAAACTTCCTGCCTTCTGGGAGCTTATACTTAGTTTGGGTCCCAGCTCAACCACTTGGTAGCAAAGTGTCTTTAGGTAAGTTACAAGGTATTTCTAAGACCGAGTTTTATCATCCATAACATGAGCCGACAGCCACATCTCTCTCCCAGGGTTGTTATGAGAGGTTATGAAATACAGGGTGCAATGGGCCCCACTCTGGGCCAAGCTCTAGAAACATGCAGACCCTGTGGTTATCCCTGTTCTACTTGGACAGAGAGATTCTGGTGAGCAGCTGGACTGCATCAATGATCTTGCCTATCTGTCGAGGCAACAAGGAATGTGGGAAGCCCATCACTGACCCCAGCATGGGCTGGTTGGCAAGAACCCTTGGCCTCCATGCCCCATTGCAAGTCGCTCAGTCACGCAGGACCTTTCCAAACTCAGCTCCTAGGGCTAACCTTCCAAAGAGGGACACAACTGAAATTCAGAGCTTAGACAGCAAATTCATGGGGCTGGTGAAGTAGCTGGCCCAAGAGCACTTTTCAAAACCAACCCAAAAAAACCCAGGCACTTCTGTTTCTTCTTTCCTTCCTTTCCCCTTCTGGCACTTGGTATCATTTCCAATATTGAATATCATTTTTAAAAAGACTCTCCTGGCTAGCCGACTTCTGGAGGATGGTCATAAACGGGTAAATTATTTGCAATCACTTCTTGAGGCAATGGTACCTTCTGGAAATTAATTACATTTTCACACAGTTAGCCTGCTTTTTGCCTACCTGTAACATACTGTGTGGATGCAGAGTACCACGAGTATTGTATAGTATTTAATATGCAGTATTGTCGTCCAAGAAACATTTGTCAACATTATATAATAATCTATGATCAAAACACTAAAACTTGTCAACTCTTGGAGCCGGTTGCATTGTAACTCTACAACTGAAACTCATTTAAAAGTAAATGAAAGTCAAGAGGATGAGATTCAATTAAAATTAATTTAAAGTATGGAAAAAATGATTCACAACGATATAAATCACCGCATTGTTATTGCCTGCTTTATCCTATAAGGGAACTCTCTAAAAACAACCAAAAAAAGATTCCTAAATGTGCTACAGACAAATTTGTATACCAATAACATAGTGCTGTCCACAGAGATCTTGGGAAGATTGGAACGGAGTTAGGATATGCTTTTCCTTCTAGATCCTCAACCAGTCATCTCCACCATTGCTACTCTTCTAGACTGAGGCATGGCAGAAATCCAATTAAAAATCTTTCTTTGCTTTTTTTTTTCCTCCCATTTTTGAGCATGCATGCAATTTCACTGATAGCAGGATCTCAGCAGAGAAATTAACTTCAATAATCTATGGATTACAAGACATATCAAACCTTCAAAGCACCCCGACGTTAGATCTATTCTCAGAAGGGCTTCAATGACTTTAATAGTTAACAACAAATGATAGGGTGTGTGTTTTCTAACTAAATCAAGATCAGTTGGCGTTACTCCCCCATTCTTCCAGTCTCTTAATTATGGCAAGCACGTTCTCCACCACCCATTGTGAAGCTCTTGAGGTGCTCACCCCTCCGAGTGGTATCTGGCATCTACTTCCAGACGTAGCAGGCATGGCATACTCAAGGCGTTAGGTAAGAGCCGGGCCAGACTATCCCGGGCAGCCTCCTTCAGCGTGTGGTTGCCTGCATCCTTTATTGTCAATTGAGCTATCGATCTCCAGCCTCATAGCCTGGAGGGTTCACTCCTGAAGTATTAACAAGGTTGTGTTTTAGGTGGCAGCCTTCTGGGAGAGAAGTGAGTCTGCCTTCTGCAGAAGGAGGCTGTGGGCGTTGTGCAAGGGATGGAGACTCCCTTCAGATGGTACTGGGGAGAAGCCTGCGCCTGTTACAGACCCTTTCTGACCTGCCTATTCCCCACTAAATTTGCAGCCTGCAGCCGTGCTAACTCTGAGGTTCACAAGGTTAAGTTGAAGTTGCTTCTGTAATTGGTGCATTAAAAAGGTACTTCTGTTTTACTCCTTACTGCAGGCGGTTGATGCATGCATGGCCTTGCCATTCGGGGCGCTCTGCCCCCTCCTGTGGGAGTCCCACTAGATCTCAGAGGCCCCAGCTGCAGAGTGCACTCAGTCTTCATCCAGCAGCAACACGTGGCTTCCCGGGGAGCTCCCTGGGTTGACAGCTGTGCCTTGAATTGCAGATTCACCTGCTAGGCTGCAGGTTAGACTGAGCACAGATCTTAGGAGCTAGCGCAGCAGTGTAAGGCCCTTCTGGTGGACAGCACCCATGCAGAACAAGCAAGTGGGGGGTCCTGTCACCTGACTGTGGATATTCCCATGGCAGCAGTGTGCCAGGCCCAGCCCTGAGCCCAGGTTCTCTGAGACACTAATATAATCATGACTGCACTGATAGAAGCTGAGTGTCCTTGGGGCGCCTGGGTAGGCTCTGTCAGTTAAATGTCTGACTCTTGATCTCGACTCAGGTCATGGTCTTGCAGTTGGTGAGTTCCGCACCCACGTAGGGCTCTGTGCTGACAATGCAGAGCCTGCTTGGGTTTCTCTCTCTGCCCCTCTCTCTCTGTCTTTCTTTCTCAAAATAAAAAATAAACTTAAAAAAGTAAAAGAAAAAGAAGCTGAGTGTCGCTGTCACAGTGGTCAGCAATAGGACCAGAGTGCTCCATTTTATGGTCCCAGATGTCCCATTTGGGGGTCAGATTGGCAGGCTGGAGGTCAGCCCAAGGAGCTAATCAACAGGATGAGAGGTCTGGAGCCATATGGGGGACAGTTTCCCAAGGCGGGACACACACTTCTCACCGAGGATTCGACAGTAGACTCACAGCCTGCAGAAGGCGTCATGGAAAGTGAATTCCCTTTCCAATTTTCTTCTGACCGTTCTGATTAAAACCAAGAAGAAAATATCCGTTTGGTGCTGCTCTGTCTTTAGCGCCTTTCCAACACTCGCTAATCACAGTTTTTAACCCAGAGAGAGAAGGTCTTAAGTCTCAGAGCCTTTTTCAGGCAATTGCTTCCAGCTGGAATTGAATAACGCTCCCATTTTTATTGTCATCAGTGTGTCTATTTTCTAGTGAAGTCCAGTAGTACTGGGTTTCCATTTATGGTTCAGAATAGGAACCGACCTGTTTCTTAGCACCTTCCCATGCTGGGAGCTGCAGCATTCTCCCTTTCATGGTCTGAGCAAGGTGGAGGAAAAGGCTGAGCCTTGCCACTGAGGCCACTGCTGGTGCCAGAATTTCTGTGCATTGTTCTTGCACACCGCGATGGGCGGTGCTCTTGACTCTTCCTGCCGAGGGTGACACCTAGAGACACATTTTGGCAAAATAGATTGCTTGAACAATGAGAAGTTTCCATTACTTTCTTATGACATTGAGGGGTCCAACCACAACGCTTATTTTGCTTTGGCTCATTGCTGTTCAAAGAAGTGGTTCTGGCACCAAATATCTCCATCCAGGGAGCTTCCCCAGGTTGTGGACGTCTGAGAATTTTGTGCAAGTGGTTTATTTGGGGGTGATCTCAGGAAGAACGGGTAGGGGGTGCAGAAGTGAGGCAGGGAAGGGAGGGAAACCAAAATCAGCTACGTTACAACGCCAGTTACCATGGTGGCCAACTAGAGCTCCATCCCTGTAGGGGACACCAGGAGACAATGTAGAATGTACTCCAGAGTTATCTCAATTGAGGAGCAATTCTGGGGTATCTACCCCCTTCTCTCCACTTGTCACTAGCTGAGGGTTGCTTCTAGGGATAATCCTCTGGCACTTCCAGGGATGTCTCCGCCTACACAGGTGGAGCATCTTTCCATGCCCGTTCCCTCCCAGCAGCCTTTGGAGGAAGAGGTGAGTGTGGAGGGGAACATAGGTGCGGTGCTGTTGGCATCTGCCACAAAGGATCTTCTTTGAAGATGGTGAAAAGCTGACTATATCTACAGCCTACCCCTGGGTCCATCCAGACAACCCACTTTGGCTGGAAAAGTTGGACGCATGTGTCTTCTCCCCGGCAGGGCTGGTCAGTGCTGACTTGGGCCATATAAACACCAGGGACCTCCCCCACAGGCTCTTTGATCTGTTACATGAGAGTTGAGATACTCTCCATGGACACCAGAGTGTCACTCCGTCTTCCTAATGACTCGTCATTGAGAAGCTTGACTGTGGCCTTGTGCTCCAACTTCTTCTTCCAGAGGCCCTCCTCCCGGGGCACTTGGGCCCTGGTGTCTTGGGCCACGGAGAGTGGATGACACACCACACATTTCGTGGCTTCAAATGTCTTTTAGCATGTCTTTTTTGGCCTCTTAAGCCTTTTTTTTTTGCCTTTGGTTTTGGGAAGGCAAGAGCTACTAGCTTTTCTTTTCATGTCTTCTCCGTAAGAAAGGACTTACAGTGGATTTTAAACTTTTCTTGCCCTGTATGTGCTATCGCCTTGCACTGCAGGCTACAATCCACTTTCGGAGCTGGAAGTAGGCACCTCTCTTTCCACTGGACATGGCGGCACCAGCAGGAGGGAGACATGGCCTGGAAGACGGGCCCAGGCCTCACCTTATCAAATATCTCACAGAGTCCCCTTTACTGTCTGAGGCCAGCTCCCCATCTGCATAGTGAGGACCCTGGAGTGTCTCAGGGGACCTTCCAGGTCTGGTGTTTGTTTTGGGCTGTTAGCAACTACCAAAAAGAGCCTCTTTGATGGCTGGCTCTTTGAGGGAAGTCTGGATGGGAATCAAGAAGAGTGGATGGGGGTTACCTGTGTGACTCAGTAAGTTAAGTGTCTGACTTCAGCTCAGGTCATAATCTCATGGTTCGTGAGTTCGAGCCTCACACAGGGCTCTGTGCTGACATCTCAGAGCCCGGAGCCTGCTTCAGATTCTGTGTCTCCCTCTCTCTGCCACTCCTCTACTCGTGTTCTCTCTTTCTCTCAAAGAATAAATAAACATTTTTAAAAAATTTTTTAAAAAGAAGAAGAATGGATAGAATTCTTCCCAGGGAGCAGGGAACTAGCACATGGCCAGTGGTGGCTGGCAGGTGGCAGGAGAGACCAAGGTCTTCTGGTGCGTCCCGAGTCACACTGCCCTGTGTGGGGCCCAGGAGTACACAGACGAGAGAGCTCAACTCAGCTGGGCCTGACCAGACCATGTCACCAGAGCATGGATGACTCACCAGGAAGGCAAAGACAAGTGTCGTCACCCTTTGTGTAGAAGGGAATTCAGACCAGAAGCAGATGACAGCAGAAGAGAAATGGCCATTCCTCTTGCAGAGGCAGTGGTCAGAAGTTTTGAGATTCTGGGTGGGGGTCTGGGGTGCGCTCACTGCTCGAGCTCTGTACGGGATTGCTACTTCCTTCTCTCTGGTGCCCTCCCTCAGCCACTCTGTTCACCTGTCCTACGGAGAGCATCCCCTCTGAGTCCCTTTGATGGGTTTGCTGGAGCAACTTGCAGAGAGACAATAGGTTATCTTGGGCTTTTAATCACCAACTGTAATTTATTAAAGTATAAGAGATGGGGTCCCCAAGTGGCTCTGTCAGTTGAGTGTCTGAGTCTTGCTTTTGGCTCAGGTCATGATCCCACTAGGGCCATGGGATCAAGCCCTGCATTGGTCTCCATGCTCAGCATGGAGCTTAGGATTCTCTCTCTTTTTCTCTCTCTGCCTCTCTCCCCCAATCATACGCTCCCTCGTTCTAAAATAAAAATAAGTAAGTAAATAAATAAATGAATTGATCAGTAAATAATAAAAATAAAAATAAATAAAGCGAAAGAGAAACACATCTTCCGAGAGGGTCGCACCCTTCAGAATTCTGTGTCGACATTAACAAGGTGGCCTTGGAAAACTTTCCCAGCACTGTTTGTAAAGCTTAGTACTCACTTGCTGAGCAGGTAGGGATCCATTTCTCCTGCGCTTTGGAAATCATTTGAATATTTATACATTTAAGTATTTATTTTCATATTAAAATTAAAGCTCTATTGTCTTGCAACTAACCTGCCTTGTTCTGCCACTCGGTAACAAAACCTTCTCTGGTGTGATAACCTTTATTTATAGATGGCAATAAGCATATTTAGCAATATTATTATTCATGACCCTTGCACTAAATATCATAATCAGAATACAGATGTGCAAGGTAATTTCCATGCACAAGTCACTATGCATCAAATTCTTGCAAAGCAAAAATAGCATCCATTTTGGGATAAATTATCCATTGGCATTGCATAAAGGTGTCACGGGGGGCACAAAGGATTTCAAGGAGTAGAACTTGAGAGACTTTAACTCAAGAGGTGTCCAACACCCTGGGAATGCAACCTCCGGCCAGTTCTCTGATTGTCTGCTTTCATCGAGTCCCTTCTTAGCATGTGGAATGAAAAGGAGTCAGGCAGGTGGGCGTCAGGACACAAAGCGTGGCTGGGTGAATCGAGCCCTCCTTGGACCTGTACCCCATCTCTTGGAATATCTTCTTTACTTTTGCCAGACCGAAAATGCAGATTATCAGATAAGCAGCACACTCCGGCTCAGCTCACTAATTGACTGAACAAGACGCGGTCACACTTTATACACCATTCCATAATGGATTTTCATGTTTGTGAATCCTAACTGGCTGTGGAAATGAAAAGCAAATGTCTCATAATCACAAATATCTTCTGTGTTTTTTTTTTTCTAAACCCAAAGATTAAATCAACTTTACCCCCCATTTGCCAGCAAGTTCATGGTTGTAGAGGGATGATAAATGATCTGGCGATGGACACATCCGTTGTGCTACTGTTTAGCAAATTCTTATAAGTGATTGCTAGATATAACACATTTCTCAGTTAGGTGTTACATGAATAATTGGTATATTAAAGAAAGTGTGAAATAAACAGGTATAAAGCTTGAAATGCGTTTATTATTTGCTGAGGTTTTTCACATTCGTACCATTTAGAAGCCATTGTCAGGTTCAGCATCTTCTCCCATATATCTGGAGCGGAGCCCTTCATTAAACCTGTTGTAAAAAGATCCTTTCGTGCAAACGCTATCGAGTATTTATAACTACCGTCTGGCAGATCCGAGAGAAGATACTGTGTGAAAACCACCCGGCCTAAAACCAGTCAGAGTTACCTGCGTCTGTCGTGGTGAGGGTGGGAACAGTCAGACTTTGCCCGAATGGGTCAGTGGCGCCTCCTTGCTCTCTTTCTTTTCCCAGAGCCTGCTGCTCTTCTGTTTCCTGGTGTCTGATCCAATTCTCGGCCAATCCCAGCTGTACTGGGCTCTTCCCTGGAGTAAACACCACTTCCTTGAAACTCCAGGGAGGCTCCCGCTGGTCTGCAGGCAGCAGAAAAGGACAGTCCGGGGAAGAACCCTACGAGGCATCACAAAAAGACTATCTGCTGCCCTCCGGCTGAGTCCCCCAATATTCCAGATCGGAGGGGGTTGGGGGCAGGTTCCCCGGAACCGCTACATGGGCGGTCCAGTGAGCTCTTGGCCACGCTGCCACAGACAGGCTGACCCTGGCCAGCATCCCAAAGGTACCATCTCTTAGTAATGGCTTCTACATTCTGGAAATGGGGCATTTCCTAAAAAGATAGGCAAGCAGAACGAGCCTGGTTGTGACTCCTTGGGAGAGCAAAACCCTTCTAGTCTTTGGCGAGGCCGGCTTTGGCTCTGAGCAAGCTCGCAGACAGCGGAGCTTTGCTTTCCTCTGTCCTCCCCACCCCGCTGCACACACTGCTTCCCGACCCCTCCTTGGGGCTCCGTGACTCTGAGGAGGGGCTCTGCTATCGGTTCAAGGGCTGGTGTTGAGCTACCTTGCAGTGGCCTCCCACGTAGCCTTGGCCTTGAGATCTGGGGTCGGCCAGCCTGGCAGGCCTTCAGAGCATTTGGAGGGCATGAGATAGCCGCAGAGAGCGAATCTCTCCAAGTAGAAGCACAGAGACTCGGAGAACAAAAGCAGTAGGCTGGACTGGAAGATACCATCGTCCGTCCTCAGGGAGCAGCCAGCCTCCCAGGCTCCGTCCCACGGCCGTTTCTCGGTTTTCTCCTCTAGGTCTTGCAAGCCGTGTCTCTGCCACATGCAGCACCTTCCGCAGGGCCGCTGCGAGCTGCCCTGCCCCCAAAATGTCAAACACCAAGTCCAGCCGGGGACCCAGAGCCCTTTCACTGAGTTTCTCCAGAAGGGCAATCAGTAGGCATTCAGTATCGAGGAGCGCTCCGTGGATCGTTGGCCCCGGACCTCATCTGTCCCCACCGCTGGCCTTGCACAGCGACACCAAATGCCTGTTTGGCTGGGCCTCCCAGTGTCTGTCCACATGGGGCCACCAGTCAGTGCTCCTTACTGTACCTGGGGTGGCTGTAGGAAGGCAAAGGTCAGACCTGGGGCCCATCTTACCCCCATCTCTGGGGCCGCCTTCTCGGCCACCGCCTGGGCAGGCGTCTGCAAGCCAGGCTGCGGGGCTCCCCACCTTCCTCGCCTCCCCAGCCTTTCTCCTCCTCTCAGGGTGAGCCCTGCGACCTGCCACCGGCTCCCGCCATCACCGGCTGTTGCCTTCCTTGGGTAACCGGGCACACGTTGCTTGACCCGCCACAGGACGCGGACTGCAATGGATTAAATAGCTGCCTTGACCAGGCCGCTAGGCCCTCACGCCCAGGGTGCCCGCTGGAGCCAGCTGGAGCGACGCGGGGGGCGCACTCAGACAGTCCTGGGTGGGGGGGGCCCCCGCCCACTCCCCCATGGCAGCAAGCTGGCCTGCCCTGCTGCTCGTCTCCCCAGGCCTTCTCCTGTCTTTCTGAGGAGAGAACCCACCCGGCCTGGCATTCACTTCAGTGAAAACCGAAGCTGACATCTGAGGTAGCCTGGCGCAGAGGAGCAGCGCAGACAAGCCTGAGTGTGGCTCTGAGGTGTGGGATTCCAGGCGGCCATTCCCAGACCTCTCTCCCCATGTGCCCCAAATGCCACCTCCAAGGAGCCCGTGCGTGTTCCATGTTGCCTGAGGTGGGAGTGGGGGGTCCTCCAGGGTTGCCTCCCTCTGTCAGGACTCCCCGCTCGGGCCCCGGGTGCAGGCAGGTGCAGTAAGACGCAGAGAGAAACAGTCCCCAAGTGGGGGGCGGGGAACCAGAGAGTCAGAAGGAAGCTGGGGCAGCCGAGCCTGAGGAGTTGGGCTCCTTTAAATTGCGTAGCTGAGGGCTGGGTGTCCCCCATGTCGGGGAGGGACAGGGCACTGGCTTCTAGCTGCTCCACCCACAGCCCCGGGGTGGTGGGGGGGGCAGTGCTGGGACCCGATGGACCCTGGCTGTGCAGCCCTCCCACTACCTTCTCCAAGCACTTTTCTTTGCTGGAATGTTCTCTCTGGCTCTTTCAAAAAAAAAAAAAAAAAAAAAAAACAACTCTGCAGGGTGCCGTGGGTCCCTGCAGTTGTATCTGGCTGTGCCAAGGGCCTCACCGGACTCTGGCTGTCCTTTCCCGGCCGCTTCCCACGTTTCTGGGCGAGCGGACCTGTGTGCTCTGGAGTTCAGCGTTCTGTGGGATGAGGGGAAAGGAAGCGCAGGGGCCTGGGAGAGGGGGGCCCTGAGAAGAGGAAGGGGGGCGTCTCTGAAGGTCACGCTCTGCAGAAGCCCCTCCTGACCCCTCGCTTTCAAGGCTCAGAGCATCAGAGAAGACGTGTTCCTTGCCTTCTTTGCCGCAGCGAATTCCCACCAGGACCAGAGCAAAGATCGTCTGCGGGACATACTGTTCTTTCTCCTTATAGACCTAATGTGGCTGAGCTATTCTGGGCCACCATTTAAATAAAAGCCAATTTGACTAAAGAGCAAAATATATTCCCCCGAACGACGGCAAAAGGGCAGAGCTTGGAAAGCGAAAGGAAAAAAAGAAATAACAGAGAGAGAGGGAGAGGGGGGGAAAGAAAAGAAAATGCAAGGCATTCATTTTTCCTTTGTACTTTTTAATAAAAGAAAGTCTCTGGCTGCTTAAAGTGACACATTAAAAGATGTATGTATCGTGGCTTTTAAAAACACAATTAGATAACACCTTGTCAAATACTTATATTCTTTGTTGACAGCCGCGAGCGCAGGCACAGTCCCGCACAGCCACTGGGGCAGGTGTCTCCCCTGACACGCTGGCAGCCGAGTCAGCCATTTTCCAGAAATGTTACTGTTTACCACTTTAATCATCAATCCACAACCAGTCACAACAATAAGTCAGAAGGAGCAGTAAATTATACTTGTTCAGCCCTGATGAGTTTGAACTGTTTTGCTGAAATTAACTGAAGTAATTATCTATTTTTCTAAAGCTGCAAAAAGAAGAAGCAGGGGGAAGGAAAAAAAAAAAAAAAACAACCTAGTAGTGTTTCCGTGGCTCTGCGAGTCGTCGGCCAGGCAATATTTAAGGAAACTTTTTTTTTTTTTTCTTTTCGGTCTGATGACCACATAGGTTACATGAGGCTGTCGGAGGAGGCTGATTTCATATGTTATAGTTTCTTCTTTTGTTTTGAGCTGAGAACGAATCTTCCTGCAAAAGAAGTCTCCCCCATTACTGGACCAGTTTCTCCATCCACCTGATTGGTCTTCTCGATGAGTCCTTCGCGTTTTGGGGCTGTTTCCTCTTGCAAGGCAGATTGCAAGTCCTCAAGAGCAGAAGCTCCCTGGCTTTCTGTGATCTTCACTAAAAGGGCGGGGAGGACCTTTCTATCGTTACTGGATCCCCTAAATTTCCTCGGCCAGCCCGTCTGGGCTCTAGTCTTGCAAGAGCCCCATCCCTTGGACCGTCGGTCACACCAGCAGTGGGGAACACCAGGGGAAAGTGGGTGCTCCCAGGGCGTGGAGGTTCATGTTTCTGCTGACTTCTAGGGAGGGGTCTCCCACAGCCCCTGAAAATGCTGCCCCCTTAGGTCCCGTCTCCCCCCTGCTTACAACAGGATACATGGCACTTGTGCCTGCTCACCTGGGTACAAGCCTTGGAAGCAGGATTCCATGGCTCTGACTGGCTTGGGTTCCCCTTCTGGAAAACAGGGCCCACCTGGCAGGGTTATTCGGAGAAGTAAATGAGCTTCCATGAGGTGATGGAAGTGATGACAACAGCACTAGGCTTGGCCCCTAGGTGATGCTCGGTACCTCCGAGCTTACCTAGTTCTTGGTTGTACACGCGAAGGCAGGGGAGGCTAGTGATTGGGGTCGGACGCCCGTACCTGACACCTGGCTGCTCCGTGATCTTGGGTGCATCGCTGCTGCCTTGGTTTGTAAATTACAAATATCGGTCACCCTTGTGAGTTGAGTGAACCCACGTATGTAAACCACACAGTAAGTGCTCAATAAAGTAGCTACTGCTGTTGCTGCTCACCATGCTCAGAACAGGTGTGCGTGTGGCAGGCGCGCGTCACCGATGGAGCTGGTGAACCGCCCAGGAGTTTACGGACTTGAAAAGTAAAGGGGGCTCTGAGCTGTGCCCCTGGCGTTTGGGCTTCTGGGTTGTCCCTCCTCCAGCGACACCACTGGAGTGCAGGGTAACTGCCCAGACAGCTTCCAGCACTTTCATCTGTGAGAGGAGATTCCCTGGGGCCCTACCTAGTTCTGGGAGCCGGAGTGTAGCTTTGATGTGATTTACCCTTAAAGAGGAAGACGTGGGTGCCTGTGTCTCCATCATGGGACTACCACGGATGACACCAAGACCCCCGTGCCCATGCAAACCCCTCCATCTTGAGCCACGGGAAGGATTTTGAAAACCCCTTTTTAAAGCCACGCCAAATATATATCCTTGTCTAGATTATTCAAAAACCTAGGGACTCTACTTTCATCTTAATTTTCTGGGTAATTAAGGCAAAATTAAAGCAAACAAATGGTGAGGTGTGGGGAGGGAGAATAAAGCATAATTATCCACTCCATCTATGCAGACAACTCCCATCCACAGAAAAATTGTTCACTCTACCATGTTTTGACCTGGGTAAACATGATGATTTTGCCCAGTGGAATATTATTTTCTATGATTCATTGTGATAAACCAACAAAACTCAAATCCGAAGTTCTAATTTAAAAATTCTATCTTTTATATTTAAACTTAAGGAGAGCAGTGGTTTGTCTCTTCCATTTACTAGAATTCCTTCTCTCCTTTCCTCTCTCCTTCCCTTCCTTCTTCTCTCCTCCCTCCTTCCCCTTCCCTCCTGCCTCCCTCCCTCCCTCCCCTCCTCCCTTCCCTCCTCAATCCCTCTCATCTTTGTTTATTCATTCCGATATCTTTTCAGTACACTTTTCCAATTTAACCTGGCCTCAGATTATAACCCAGAGAATGGACCGACCTAACTCTTCAGACTTGGGCCGTTTGCCTCCCTTCACAAGACAAAGCAGAAATTGTAGATTCTTTTCTCATCGTATGAAAAATGAGAGTTACAAGTGAGGCATTGAATTTGGACAACAATGGCAGGACAGACGAGGACCCGATGAGGTTCTATAAATTTCACAAAGCACGTTTGTCTCCCTTTTCCCTGGCAACCTTGAGGCATTTTGCCCTATTCATGGGCTGTTTTGTGGACTCACGGGACGATTCCCCGAAAAGCCAGTGGGTCGCCTCAGAAACCCAGTGACAGATCCCTGCTCTGGATTTGATCCTTGGCCATAGCTTCTTCGTGTCATGGCAGTGCTATGACAATTTTCGCCAAGTGTCGCTGGAGGAAAGGTTAGGACTCGGGTCTGTATTCTACTCAGAAATATTCCCGACTGTTGACAGATCCTGGCTTTTACAAACTGCAAACCCAGACACGATCCGAGATGCGGTCCAAGGCTGGAGGAAGGAGGCAGGACCAGAGTCCCCACTCACCCACTGTTTCCCGAATGCATCTAATACGGTTCTCTGGGGGGTCTAACACCTCCCTGCTCCCGCCCCCATCTGTCCCCCATGTACTGAACGTGCATTCGATGAGGTACCCTGGAGGGAGGGGGAGCAGCAGCATGTTGCATGTCAGCAAACAGAGGTCTGGGATGCAGGCCTGGCCTGGCCGGCACGCCCCACAAGCCGAGGTCCCTGGGCCCCTGGCTGGTCAGCCTTCAGGTGTGTGCCCCGTTTGCAGTGACACTCTGTAAGTTTCCTCAGAAAGTTTGGGCAGTGGAGGCTTTGGCTTTAAGTACTTATTCTGTTAAAAACCGAGTGTTGGACCTACTATGGAGAACTCTTTGGTTCCAGTGACTCTTTGTAAAGTAAAATGTTTTTTATCGGTTGTTTTTGTGGTTGATTGAGCAACCGCTTTCTGATTTTTACTTATGAGCTTTTCTTGACGTAGGGCGTAGCTGGTATTTAGACCCCACTTTCTGGGGAAAGTCCTTAGCTAAAGGGTCTAAACCATGAAATTTTCAAACCAGGCCAAGGAAAGAGTTGAGTAGAAGAGGGAGTCTTCCCACACTTTCCGTGTTCTATGGGTGAGGACAACTGGAACCTAAAATTATGAACTTTGGGAGCAAGAAGTTCCTCCCAAGCTGATCTAAATGGACTTTTATTTGACATATAGGGAAACCGAGGGTTGGAGAGATGAGGTGATCTCCCAATGACCATATTCTCTGCCCATTCAAAGAGTATTTACTGGGTTGTTACTGATTGCCGGGCATCAGTCTAGGCGCTGGGAATCCATCAGTGAGCATACAAGACCACTGCTCTCTGGGAGGATACATTCTAGAAAGTCACATGCAAGGGGCACGTGGCCAGCAGACTGGAGACACATCGGGACCTCTTTCCCTCAGCCTGCTGGACACGGCTCCTGACAAGAGGGCCCTGTCCCAGATACCCGACTCACCCAAAGAGCACCCTCCCCCACTCCCGGATGGCAGGACCACTCTTGGTTGAATATAAAATTGGAGTGCAGGCATCTCTTTAATGCAAAGGAACCCATAAAGACCACTGAGACTCCCAATGGGGACACAGCTCCTGAGAGGGGTTAGAATCACTTGCTGAGAAACACAACACAATGTGGGCAGCTTATTCTTTAAGAGAGAGCAGGTAGCCGTAGGTGTAAATACAGGGGGACCCAGAAGGGTCAAGTTGCCTTCATGGTGAAGGACGTGGGTCAGAGAGCTCCTGCTGTAAGAACCCAGATTCTCCCAAGGTCACCGTCGGATCAAACGATGCTGAGAGCAGGGGTGGGGAGTGGTGAGGCAATAGAATGGATGGGGGTCCAAGGGACCCTGAGAAACTCAGAAACTCCATTCTAGAACTTGCTCACCAGGGAGAGAACTTCCTTGGCCCGAAGAAGGAAACCGAGGGCATTAAAAATGTCACCTCTCCATGGTCATTGTGTTGGTTCCCTTTTATCCTCAAGTCACCCCGGAGCAGGAGGCTCTGCTGTGTGCACCGCAGGCTTCTGTGGGAAAGTTCAGTCCCCCACAACCTTTCTGTGCAATGGTGACAAAACATAGCGTTGGGGTGGGGCTGGGGTTCGGGATGCTCACTTGCGTGCAGCCATGAGGAATGAGGAAAACCAGGCGGATGTTAACCTACACTCATGGATTAGATGTTTATATACATTCTTTCCTTCAGTAGATATTTGTTGAGTATATGCTATATGTCAGGCTCTGTTCAAGTCAGTGGGGATAAAATGGGAACAAGGCAGATGAAGTCCCTGCCTTGGGCAGCCCATATTCTTGTGAGCTATGCGCCATACTGATCCAGCTTAACTACATTTGTTTATATTTAAAGCTACATTTAGAGCACCTGACAACCGAATTCCCATGGACAGCCCAAAGTCATGACTGGTACATGATGTTCTTTCCCCCCATTAGTTAGTTAGCTTGTGCAAAAAAGGTTAAATCAGTGACGCTGGGAACTTAGGGGTCCCATGGTGCCACCAAGCCTGTGCACATACATATTTAGGGACTTGGTCCAAAGGAGCCAGGCTACTGACTTCAGAGCAGTGCTAGGGCTCAAGGAACAGGCTGGTGGACTAGCCCAGGTAAGGGCTCGCCAATCCGTATCAACTCTGTGCAGAAGCAGAGGCATCTCTGTGTAGAATGTGGCTGCCATGACCTGGGATTTGGAGAACAGGCTGCTGGCTGGGTGCTCTCGAGAGACCTTAATCCTGCCTTTGAAAAGCTGCTTAAAAATAATACTACTAAATAAATCTTCACCATGGTTGGGAGACGACCAGGCATCTGTCCTCCTGCTCCAGACAAACAAGGAGAAGCTCGAAGCCGCAGTCAGGCGGTGTTAGGTGTCCATCGACAGTGTGGCCTGCCGGGCGTGTCTGGGCTGTCCTCTTGCTCTCCACTTTCCGGCCATTCTTGCCTCCGTCTCTAGCCACACACAAGGATCATCATAACCACTCAGGAGCTTGTGGCTGGGACACTTGTTCAATGTCTGCCAAGTGCCCTAGACCGGAGGCTGCTGCAGGAGGACACGGCTGTGCTCGCGTTGGTCACCCCTGAACCCTCAGGGTCTGGTCAGTGCCTGAAACAGAAAAGAGACACTAACAGAGACATGCCGCGAAGAAGGAATGAATGAAAAATGGACGGATGGACGGATAGAAGGATGGATGGATGGATGGATTGAAGGATGGACAACAGCATTATTTTGTGACTACAGAGATTATCAAAGCTTCAGTGCCCAGCCTATCTTCTCTGATATCATAGACCCTATAGAGAGAGTACAGATGGCCCTCAACTTTTTAAAGTCATTTTATCCTTGTTTTTTTTTTTTATTTTACTTTATTTTGTTATTTTATTTCAGGTCATTTTAAATTAACAAGTAAAAGTCACGCATTTACCTGTAAAAATACTGTCTGCTTCTTAAGCCAAGTGGAAAGTATCCAGATATTCATTTTATTGCAATTATCATCATATCGATCATTTTGGATATTGCCTTTTATCTATTAAAAACTTAATATATAAAGTTTTAATATATAAAGTCTATAACTTAAAAATTAACTTTAAAAAGGAAGCAGGAAGGGGCCACCGATCTTACCCACTGACGATGGGAGTAGAATCAAGTGTGTTATTTGCAAAGGGTGGTTTTATAAAACAGTACTGTACGTAGTAACATTTTTTTGAAAAAAAGCAAAATACTTTTTTAAAAAAGTATGTGTGATCCGAAACATCAATTCCACTTCTAGAGATGAACGTAGTGAATCATTTAGTATGTGCCCAGAGAAATCCACGAGAATGCTGAACACACGGCTACATGCCAGACTGGAACAATGAAGCACCCCGGACACTCAGTGATAGGGGTTATTGGAATTTGATAAGGCCTTCGAACAGTAAAATCCACTTCTGGGGTTAAATATGGAAGTTGCCAACAATATGCTATTAAGTTTTCTTAAGTTGCAGAGAATATATATAGTAGAGCTCATTTTCGTAAAAATATGCACACTTATAATATGTATGCATGGAAATATTTTGAAGCCTATATTCCAAGTCTATCTCACACGCTTGGGATTTATTTTATATTTTGATATTGACTATGTATTACATTTATAATAAGGAGAATATCTTTTCATTTTGGAAAATATAAAATAAAATAACAATGCAGCCTTAAAAAGAAGGCTGCTGAACTTTACGGAAATGTCAAGTGTTTTTGGGGAGAATTATAGCAGCTTCATTGGTTTCTTCTTTGTTATCACGGGCACTCAGGGGTCACCACATACGCCTTTGAGGAGTCAGCATGGGAGCACACGCCATTAGTACATAACAGGTTAACTTACTCTGGTAGACAAATCTGTCAAGAAATTGAGTCTGTGGGCCTCAGGGAACGCACCGAGGCGATGTTGATTCAAAAGTCGCAAACCCCTACAGTAATTAAATACCCTTATCTTTCACATGAAGATACTGAGGTCCAGAGAGAGTGGGTGCTGGCCAGATGTTGCTCAGCAAACCTGAGACAGAGCCAGGACGTCCTGGTCCCCAGCTCTCCATGCGGGAATGGCTTCGTATGGTGGGGCTCTGGACAGATAACACCGAGGAAGGCTGTGGGATGCTCCCGCCCCGTCCGCTGCCCGGTCCCAGGAGAGAGCGGTCTTGCCCAGGCAGGCCTTCGTGCATTTCAAAAGCAGTTCATGTGTAGGGCAATTTATATTCATTATCCTGTTTAATCCTCACCATTGCTCTATTGGTAAAGACTGATTATCCCCATTTTATAGACGAGGAAACCCATTCCCCACCAGGTGGCAGTTATATATTCTGCCTGCTGATACTGTCGCAAGAGAAATGCAGCTACTGGGGGATGCTTTTTGCCACCAGAGTGCTTAGCAGATTGGCAAGGACATCGAGCAGATTCCTACCCTCCTTCTATGACTGTCCCTCCCCCATTTCTTCCCATAAGAAGACAAGTTCGGAATGGCTTCGGACTGACCCTGGTTGCTTCAAGCTTCAAGGGAGTCAAATTGCAGCTGAGGAGGGAGAAGAGGTTGGCTATTGGAAAAGCCCAAAGTTGGGGGAAAGGAGCCAAGAGTCCAGACAGCCAGTGTTCTCTGCGATCCCGAGCTGAGATCAGGTCCCGATTGAAAGAGCAGGTATCCCTAGGAACATGTGCCTACGAGGACAACGCCCATCTCTCAGGGCCTTTGAAAGGCATCCTCCTCTATTCAAGGGCTGGGTGACTTCGGCTGTCCCGGGTGCCCTGTGGCTCTGTCGTCAAGGCTGTGCAGGGCAAGCCCTGTCCAGCTGGAGCAGAGTGCTGTCCTGAGGGCGTGGAGTGTTGCTGTGTCCCTGATGTTGGTGGTGTTCACCTCACTGGAGAGAGGCCACATCATGTCGTCTCTCCCAATGCCATGTCTGGGGTGGGGGACACCTGACTTGGCAGAATTTTGGTCAAGACTCCATGTGAAGGCAAGGGAAGTTGTCTCCTTTCTCACATGGCTGTAGTTCCATGATAGAACAGTCCTGTACAGAGGGGAACAGTCCTGAGTGTGAATGGAATTGGGGTCCACACCCACAAGGGAGGGTGGTAGCATCTTGGACTCTGCAAACCAATAGTTTGGCCTCTAATCCATCTGGACCCTCGCCCAGCTCTGTGATTTTGAGAATGTCAGTCCCTCCATACCTCAGTTTCCTCCTCTGTAAAAAGACGGTTGCAGGATTACCTCCATGGAAGACATGGCTGAGTAGGAAAAGGGTCTGTGGTATAAAGTGCTGGCCCCTGGGCCAGAGTCCAGCCAGTGCTCATCGCGTATTGGGGGCAGCCGTCAGGTGGGGACCCAGAAACAAGTGGAGGAGGGGCCAGAGTGGGGCCACTGGCTGGAACAGAAGGGGGAAAAGAGAGTGAGGGTGTCAGACACGTGTCCCCCAGGGCAATGCCGGGCATACTGGCCAGGACATGGGCATCCAGGTCCCCAAGGCAAGCCATCACCCTGCTGTCTGCATAATGTGTAATTCCTGGGCTTCTTCTTCGTCCGTCTGCAAGCTGAGAAACTTGGATAAAATGATCCAATCACCCCCTTGAAACTCCGCGACGTAACGATTTTTGTCAAACGTATTGACAGAAGATTCCTGAATCGCACACGCTGCAAAACACGATTAGATCCTTTCCACACGTTCCTTGTGACCGAGTGCAGCTATAACCTGCTCTCAGATGAATTTTTTTTTACATTTATGGGAATTCGCTTTGTTTTAGGCAGTGCAAAGTGAGGCTTTTTTGATATTTTGTGATGGAGATATTTTTATGATTATTTTCATTGTGAATTTTAATTAAGCTCTCCTTTGTTCATCAATAACTGTTTCACCTCCTGTCTTTATAATTATATTTACAAAATCAAAGTACCATATAAAAGTAGAAAATAGTAAAATAGAAAAAAATCCTATTATATAGACAGATAATATGGTAGATATATGTTTACGCGTTAGTGTGTAGTCTTATTCTTTTTTTTGCAAATATGGTCATAAATAGTTACACAATAGATGTTTTCTACAATTTGCTTTTTTCACTTAAAAAGAATGAGGTGGATGTTAGAAGTATTGACTTTAGACTCAAGTTACAATGTTATCAGTTGTATAGTATTCTTTTATGTGCAATAATCTGTTTAACCAGCCTGGTATCAATGACCATTCACACAGGGTATCAGGTTGTTGTGAGTTTCTGTTACTTTGAATAAGGCCACCCCAAATATCTTTTGTGTACAAGACAATTGTATTTGTAAAATAAATTCATAGAAGAGAAATTACAATTGATTTTTAAAATGGATTTGTTTGGAATAATATTTACAAACTCTTACATGGTACGACTCATGTGAAAAGGGGCTTTTTCATCGAGTACCAGAGCAGAAGGAACCTTGAAACCCTATGAAGATAATTATCGGGCAGATGGAATGAATTTCTAGGAAGTCTTTACCCGGGCCGAGTTTTGCAGGTAAACGCTTCCTGGGGTAACAGGGAGACGAATGCTGGGCTTGGGCACCTGCAGGTACAGGAGGCATGGAGGGCTGTGTGGTCGATCCGACGTGCATCGGAGTGGGTTTGCTGGACGGGGTCACAGTGGGCCTTCAGGAGATTCAGCCAGGATGCAGCCTTCTGGAATATTCACAGGGTGCCAACTGTTTGCCCAGCTGGAGGCCAGAGGACTCCCACCTGTGATTTAGAATGAGCCGTGTTGGCTGGTGGCCCGGGGCTCTGAGGGATGTTGGTGCAGCACACAGTCAAGTCAGGTGCCGTTTCTGGCTCTGAGGAACTAGGTCCGGACAGTTTGGGGACCAGGAGACTTGATCACCGAGGTTCTGTCTGTGGTTTTCCGAGGGGCCCAGGACAGGTCGTTCAAATGACATCTGTCGTGGAGAGCTGCTGTGACCCTCTCTAAAGAAGAATCAGGGCCTTCCCTCCCTCTGCCGTTGATCCTTAAGGAGTGGGCATCAGAGTCAGAATGTCACCTCGGAGCTGTGATCAGGGACTAAAACTGTCATGTGGCCACTTAGGAGGGGTGTGGGTTCTTGCGTCAAAGCCCAGAGGCAGCCACAGAAGTGGCAAGGGCCAGGGAACGGACAGCCCCATCCCTGTCTGGCCTCCTCTTGGTTTGCTCACTACAGCATTGTGGTTGCTCATGGTGTTCCGCGGACAGAGCAGCTGGGACAGGGGTTGCTCCCGGACCATAACAGTGTAACTGCTCGCTTTCCTTTCCTGCCCAAACCCTTTCCCCTTCCTAGCTCTTGGGAAGATTGAAGGTAGCTTACAAAATTAAATCAGGAGGTGTTTTTTTTTTTTTTTTTTTTTGATGTTTATTTATGTATTTTGAGAAAGGGAGACAGAGCTGGAGCAGCGGAGGGGCAGAGAGAAAGAGGGAGAGAGAATCCCAAGTGGACTCTACACTGTCAGCACAGAGCCCGATGTGGGGCTCAAACTCACGAACTGTGAGATCATGACCTGAGCCAAAATCAAGAGTTGGACCCTTAACCAACTGAGCCACCCAGGCGCCCCAAACCAGGAGTTTTGTCCTCCAAGAGGTAGGCTGCAAATTGGGATCTGAGCCTTCTAGCGTCAATACAGAACTGGAAACATGATTAAGTACGTGATTCACTGAGACCCATGAAATGTGTCTTGTGCCCTTTCCATGTGATCCCTAATCACTATGAGTTTGTATATAAGGAGCTTCGAATGTATTTTTATATAGCTAAGTTCTCCTCATAACTCTGCTTATTAAGAGTTGTGCCTAGGCCTTTGATTCTCAGTTTTGTATCTGACAATAATTCTTGCCAGGCCTCTCTGTAAGGGCCCAATGAAACATGTTAAGTGAATTGTTATCTTAACTGATTAAGCGGCCCATGGAAGTGGTCTGAGATGAGGCTTGTATGCTTAGGTTGGCCATCAGTTATGACAGTGGAACTGGTTTTGCTACACTGTCATGTAAGGCAAGTGCCTCAAAGCATTCATCCATCTACTCATCCATGTACTAAACCATCCATCCATCCATCCATCCATGCATTACTCCTTCCTTCCTTCCTTCCTTCCTTCCTTCCTCCCATTCCTCTATCCATCCATCCATTCCTCCATCCATCCATTCCTCCATCCATCCATCCATCCATCCATCCATCCATCCATCCATCCATCCATTACTCCATTCCTCTGTCCATCCATCCATTCCTCCATCCATCCAACTATCCATCCACACCATAGATATTTATTGAACACCTACTATGTGCTAGGCATTGAGGATACAAAGGTGAAAGACAGAAGTATATTCCCAGCCCCTCAGTATTTTATTTTTTAATATTTATTTATTTTTGAGAGAGAGAGACAGAAGAAGACAAAGAGAGCAGAGGAGGGGCAGAGAGAGAGGATACAAAGCAGGCTCCATGCAGCAGAGAGCCTGATGTGGGGCATAAACTCACAAAACTGTGAGATCATGACCTGAGCCAAAGTCGAATGTTTAACTGATTGAGTCACCCAGGAACCCCAGTATTTTCTTTCTAGTGGAGAGACAAACAAGCACATGGACATTACAACACATTCTCTCCCTTTTTAACACACATACGAGAAAAAGAAAAGAAAAGGAAAGGAAAGGAAAGGAAAGGAAAGGAAAGAAAAGAAAAGAAAAGAAAAGAAAAGAAAAGAAAAGAAAAGAAAAGAAAAGAAAAGAAAAGAAAACAGTATTTCTAATTTACGTAGATCTTAAAAATGGACCTAAATAATACATGCCTTTGAGCAGTGCTGGGGACATGCAACCATACTCCCATCTGGCATAATAGTTCCAAGAGGCTGGAAAGGCTGGTCCACCTGCCCTGGGGCTGGACTGGCATCTATGGGACTCACTGGGGACTCCCTCAAGGCTGGAGAGCGTGACAAGTCTGTAGATAGCTGCTCTGTCACCACGTTCTGTTTCGGGACACCCCAGTCGGCCAATTCGGGGGATGACTCTTTCTATGTAGTTTTGCACAAATGGGGAGCAGAGTAGAGGCTTAGTTGTCGAAACAGGAAGAAACGGAGCTTCATGCTCTCTCAGGCTTTTAAGACAAATTGGGTTCTTAGGCCTGCATCTCTTAGGACACACCGTCTCCGGCGGCCGCCTGCTTTGTTCACCTCTTTGAGGGCTCAGTGATTCTCTCTGAACCAAGGGCAGGTCCCTCTGCTCACTGTCACTGTTGCAGTGGGTGGAGGGGCACGCAAGGGCTCGCGTGTGTAAGGCCACTCCCGGGGCTGGGGGGGGGTGTCTAGGGGGCAGGGGGAGCTGCCTCCAGCCCTGAGGACCTCATGCCCAGGTTAATGTACTCTTCTGAGATATCTCAAAATTTAGGCCCTACCAAATGTGGCATCATTGGGATACCTCTATTATTTATTCCTACCGTGTTTGCTGACCTCAGAAAGCTTCTCAATCGTTCATTTTTTTGCTATATTTTCATAGAGGACCTATTATATGTGTCCCGTTCCTCGGCTTCCCTGCCTTTTAACGCATAGAACCACCCACGTAAAATAGAACAGTCGTTGCCAAGAGAGGGGAGGCCAGAGGACCCTAGGGTCACTGGGAGCCATTCCAAACTCTGCTGGGGTGGAACAAGCTTACCTGGCCACTCGACACTGCAGACGATCTGTCCTCTGAGGTGATGGGAAACGGCACTGGCTCCCGGTGTCTCCCCTCTCCGCTCCCTTCCCTGTGGCTCCGGCGGAAATCTGAAGTGCAGGGCGGGGGAGCAGGAAAGCCCGAGGCCTCAAGGCCACTCAGTTTACAAACAGGCATCACAGAAAAGCTGCCTTCCGGCCCCTCTCACACTTATTACAGTACATTAGAACCTTCTACTCCATTCGGTTGACAAAGACAGAAATAAAAAGGGTCTTTTCTAAAATGCAGACGTGTAAACCATGTTTGTACACTTAGCACATAATCCTTAATTACTTCCATACTTTTATGTATAAAGAGCTTTGAATGCATTTTTGGATACTTAGTAAACGGAATAAATCAGGAATTATTCCTCTGTAAATTTGGGCAGTACGGATAGGGGAGGTTTCGCCTGAAGGTTGGTGACATGGTGCCCATTATTTCTGAATAAATTTACTTGGAGTCATTGATCCACTGAGTGTCAAATAAAATGTGATACCCACAAAATTCATGTATGACCCTGACATTTTTCCAGTACTTAAAGTAATTGCCCTTCTGTTTAATAACAGTGTTTATAAAATTACTTTCTGATTGGCTAGGTCCATGGCACACTCGTGTCAATAATCTGCTGCAAATATATGCTTGTGGCCTTTGGCCTTGGTTTTCAAAATAATTTTCATCTCTTAAGCGTGAACCGGTGGTGCCCTGGGAGCTAGGAGTCAAGGCTCCGAGGCACCAACCTTCTTCTGCTGTTCGGTCCTGGGCATTCTGGAACGCTTATTTCAGCTTCCTGGGTTTGCACACTGAATCGAGGATGGGTCTCGTGTCCTTGGTGATTGCCGCATCTTCTTAAAGGGATTTGAAATCATGAAATGAGCAGTCCGTCTGAAGGATTTCGTGCTTCCAAGAGCATTGTTTGCCCTTGTAGTGACGTTTAGTCTCCGGGTTTTACAGACTGAGAGATGGGAAACCGTGAATGAATGAATGAGTCCCTTTCTAAGACCACTCGAGTAGAGAGGAGATGGTTTTAGAATGCGCCCCCTTCTCCAAACCCAACAGGATGTTGAGACCCTCGGCTGTAAGTTTTTAAACTTAAGGCTGGGCTCAAACACACTCTTGAGGCTACACACGCAACATTTCTATTCCCAAGGGACTTCCCTAAGTATGGGGGCACCACCATTTCTTTCTTCAGCAGGAGCACCTGCTGCCCCTCATGGGCCCTCCGGGTGTGGGGAGTGACCAGGGCTTCTCATCTCAGAGGCAGGCTGACCAAGTCCCAGGGAAAAGAGGCCATAGTAGTGGGATTTTCCACTCCGATGGAATGACTTGTTGATCTGCCAACTGTCTTGTATCTTTCATTGCTCCTCCCATTGGGACTTCCTGGAACAAGGTTTTAAAATTACCTTTTAAACTTTTTATTTTGAAATACTGTCAGGCTTACAAAAAGAGGTGTAAAAATAGCACAAAATTCCCTACGTGCTAACATCCTACATTCCCTTCATTTGATTATCAAAACCAGGAGATTAACCTTGACGCAAAGTTATTAACTAACGTTCAGTTTTATCCATGCGACCTTATTCGAATCCACCCGATATCCTACCGATATCCTTCTCGTGGGCCAGGCTCTGATTCAGGATCTCACGTGGCATCTCGCTGTCCTGTGTCCTCAGCCCCCCTCCAACCTGGGACTCTTCCTTCATCGTTCTTCGTCCTTCATGACCTGAACACGTCTGGCCAGCTCTTTTGTAGAATGTGGGTCTGGCTGCTCTTTTTTCATGTTTAGATTGAGGTTATACATTTCAGACAAGATGCCATGGGAATCTTGTCGTGTCCCCTATGTGCTTCGTATTAGGAGACCTGTGAGGCTCGTGTGTCTCTTTCTAAGTTTGATCCCTTAGTGAAGAAGGGACCGTCCACGTCTCTCAGCTGTAGAGTTACTATCTTTTCCTTCCTAATGAAGAAGTGTCTTCTGGGGAGCTACTTGGAGACAAGGCAAATATCCTTTGGATTCTCGTACTCTGCCCTCTAATTTTTATATGCATTAGTGGAACTTGGTTATAACGATTACTAATGATATTCTAACTGTGGTTTTTAAATTTTCTTCACTTTGCGTACTCCCGAATATTTCTTTTTTTTTTTTTTTAATGTTTATTTATTGGGGCATCTGGGTGGCTCAGTTAGTTAAGCACCCGACTTCAGCTTAAGTCATGATCTCACGGTCTGTGGGTTCATGCCTGGCGTTAGGCTCTGTGCTGACAGCTCAGATCTTGGAGACTGCCTCAGATCCTCTGTCTCCCTCTCTCTCTCTCTGCCCCTCCCCTCCTCAAACTCTGTCTCTCTCTGCCTCTCAAAAATAAATAAACGTTAAGAAAAAGTTAATGTTTATTTATTTATTTTGAGAGAGAAAGAGAGAGAGTGTGAGCAGAGGAGGGACAGAGAGACAGAGGGAGAAAGAGAATCCCAAGCAGTCTCCATGCTGTCAGCACAGTACCCTTCTCAGAGTTCGGTCTCATGAACCATGAGATCATGACCTGAGCTGAAATCAAGAGTCAGACACTGAACTGACTGAGCCGCCCAGGTGCCTCTTATGCATTTCTTAAATCGGAATTCTTCTCTAAGGAAAGGCTCACTCCCATTAGTTATTCAGTTGTGGTTTTTTTCATCAGTACGGATTCACTGATAATTTATTTTATTCTATGGGTTATAAATCCATTACTATTAATGATTTAGTTGCTAAAATTGTCAGCGACTGGCCATTGGGGGCACCTTCAAACGGGCCTTTGGACATGCCTGCATCACTTTTCGAGCCCTCCAGAAGGGCGTTTTGTTTATTTGAAAACATGCACACAATAAAAACTCAAACTGCACAAAAAGATATACCTGTATAATGAGAAGTGAGTCTTCCTCTTCCTTAAACTCTTAGTCCAACACTATCGACAACCACCATAGGTAACATGCATATTTCAAAAAATTTTCTAGAGATATGTGTGTATATATTAATTTTTAAACACGAATTGAAACATATGATGTCATCATTCTATACCTTAATCTGTTCCTTATCAATATATCATGCATATCTTTCTACATCTTCCATATTTTTGTTAATAGTTGTAGAGTCCCTAATTTCTTCGTTGGGATTTACCATGATTTACTCAACCAGTCCCCTGTTGATGAATAACTAAAACTATGTACATATATGTATACACAGATATGTGTGTGTATATATAATCTAATATCTACATACATATTACATTATACATATTATGTATATATACACATATATATATACATACATAATTTTCTGCTTTTATAACTGGTCACAAGAGAGAGAGATAGGGACAGAGAAAAAGGGAGAGAATGAGGGGCTCCCATACAAGTTCTAAGAAGTACAAATGTTCAAAGATGGAAACCTTTACCCATCTGATAGGTTTCTCATTGTTTTTATTTGCATGTCTTTAATTATGAGTGACACGGAACATCATTCCATATGTGTAGAAGTCATTTCTATTTCTTTCTCTGTGAATTGCCTTTTCATATCATTTGCCTGTTTTCTTCCTATTGAATGATTGATATCTTTCTCACTGATTTTCAAGAGCATATTATATATTAAGGAAATTAGCCCTTTTCTGTCATTTGTGTTATAAATATTTTTCCTAATTTGTCATATGCCTTTTGATTTTGTTTATAATTTTTTATCATAATGAGGTTTTAGATTTTTTTTAATACTTGGATTTATCTGTCGTATTATGGCTTCTGTAACGTACTCACTTTTAGGTTTTATATTAACCTGCATGTTATCATTTTGACTTTTCTTTGACTTTTAGATTCTTAATAATCTTGGTTTTATTTTTGGTGTAAGAAGTGAATGAGGAGGTTTGATAAAACCTTAACCCAGAGGCTAACCAGTCGACTAAATACCATTTATTAAATAATTCTTCTTCCTCTCACTGATTAAAAAAGGCAACTTTATCATTTACTACATTGTCAGTCACATATATGTTTGTTTCTCTCCTCCCTGTTTTGCTCAACTGGCCTGTCTGCTATTTCTACACCTGTTTCACAACGTATTAATGACTCTATAATTCGGCGTAACATCAATGAAGGCTGTTTTTCTTTTTCAGAACTTTACTGTCTAATTTCATATTTACTTTTATATAGTCTTTAGTCTTAGTTTAAAAATAATTCTCCCCACAAAAGATTCAGCAGAATTTTTTGAAGGGATGAAGAAATACAATACGGAGAGAAAATTGGCACTGTTATGACTTAAGAGTCTTATGTCCAAGAGCAAAACGAGACTTTCTATGTATATGGCCCAGTCATTCTTAACAATTGTTTGTTTTATTTTATTTAATTGGCCCTAAAATCCACATGTAGGTTCATTTCTAGGTATTCCCTCTCCTTCCATCTCTCTCTCACAATGTACTACACTGTAAATCAAATCTTTTCTTTCACTGCGTTTTCCTGATTGGTTATTGTTTGGGTTAACGGAAACTACTGATTTTTGTATATTCGTTTTACAACTGGCCACCTTGCTGAATTGTCCTATTGTTTCTCTCTCCCTCTCTTTTTTTTTTTTTCCAGCAGTTTCCCATAAGTATTCTGGTATGGAATCGCAGTACCTACAAATAATAATCTTCGCTCTTTTTAACAAATTTAGAACCTCCTATTTCTCGTCCACCGCAATGACTGATATGCTTGAGAAAAGGGTTGAGTGCCGGCGCTGTCGGTAGGAGACCTGTGTGTACCTGTGGTGTGCCTGATCTGAGCGTCTCAGCACTGAGCGTCTTGACACATGCGTGCTGCAGAAACCCTTCTAACGACTCTTCGGTTAATCGTTTATTTATTTTGATGAGGGCTTTGTGTTTAAATTTATCAATGTCTCACGCATTTGTGAAGATGATATTTCTCTCTGTTTGAGACAATATTAAAATATTAAGACAGTGAATCGTCTTAATAGATTTCCTTACATTAAAACACATTTTTACTTAAGGAATCAACGATTCGATTGGGCCTGTTTCTCTTTTTAAGGTACTACTACTGAAATCTACTTCTTAAAACATTCCCGAGGACTTGGCGCCTTGCTGTTCAAATGTGATTGATTTATGGCTTTCCTTTTATTAAGGTCTTGATCAAAATTTGGTATCAATGTTATACCACCTTCAAAAAATAATTAGGAGATTTTTCTTCTCTCTTTAAGATCTCGAACAGTTAAGATAGCGTTGGTATCATCTGTCTTCCGAAGGATTGATAGAATTAACCTGTGAAAACATCTGGGCCTCGTGCATTTTTGAGATGGCTCTGTGACAGCTCTATCAGTGTTTTGGGGTTTTTTTTCTTTTTTGTTTTTCTTTTTCCCATGGTAATTGGCCTGTTTAAGTTCTTTCTCTTCTGGGGTTAATGTTGGTAATTCCTACTGTCATAAAAATGTTTCCGTTTGGGGCGCCTGGGAGGCTCAGTCGGTTAAGAGTCCGACTTCGGCTCAGGTCATGATCTCGCATTTCGTGGGTTTGAGCCCCACGTCGGGCTCTGTGCTGACAGCTCAGAGCCTGGAGCCTGCTTCAGATTCTGTGTCTCTGTTTCTCTCTACCCCTCCCCCACTCACGCTCTCTCTCTCTCTCTCTCTCTCTCTCTCTCTCTCAAAAGTAAATAAAATATTTAAAAACCTATCCATTTTATCTACTTAAAATTACTTGCACAAAATGAAACAATGTGTTCTTTCCTATAGCTTTTAGTATTTCTTCTTCTGTGGGTGTATCCACATGATTCTCTCTAAGTTTGTGAATTGGTGCATCCCTTCTTTGGTCTATGTCAGTTTCTCAACCTCAGCATCACTGACATTTTGGGTCGGGTAATTCTTTGCTGTTGGCCTGTCCTGGGTGCTAGGGGATGTTTAGCGGCGTCCCTGGGCCCTGCCCATGAGGTGCTCTAGCAACTCCCCCTCTGTGACAACCAGAAATACCTCTAGACATCGCCAAAGGTCACCTGGGGGGAACAAGTCATCCCCAGTTGAGAACCACTGAGATCACTAGAGATTTACCTATTTCGTGTATCCCCTTACAAAGACATGTATTCATTAGATTTTTTAAATCAATTTCTGCTGTTACTTTAATAAATTTTTTCCTTTCCTTGGATATACGTGGTTCCTCCTTCTCTTCATTGTAAATTGAATACTTGGTCCACGTATTTGCTTGCTTTCTTATTGAATATCCTAGATGTTATATTTCTCCCTGTTCTATCTTTAACTCCTTTGATATGCAGTGGTGTTTTTTAAACCAGGGATTCTGTATTGTTCCTTTTAATTTTTACCTTATCCCGTGTGATTCTCATCTTTCAAAGGTTTTCAATGCTTTATTTGTTTGCTGATTTATTTTGGTTCTGTTTTATCTTCTGTTTTGGGTATAATATCTAGAACCACATACATGTTGCTCAGAGAGCTCCCTACCGCGAGTTTTGGTTTTATACCAGATTTCTTTGTGATCCGTTGTTGTATTCACCTTTTACTGGTACGTGACGAGAGTGGGTATTTTCTATTTTTAAGATAATGGAGTTTGATGGATTTCTATTAGATTTACCTTATCAATTGTGCTATATGTATTTTTTTACCTAACATCTACTGATGTTGTGATGAACTGAGCATAAGCCAAAGTTTTCTATTACGATTCTGTTTTGGTGATTTTTGCTTTTTTTTAAAAAAGCAAAATACTTTTTGTAGTGGTTTTTTTTCTTTTTCCTTTTTTTTGTTTTTCGTTTTTGTTTTTTTGTTGTTTTGTTTTGTTCGTTTGCTTGTTTTTTGCTTTGTGGCTTGTTTCGGGTCTCAGTGATGCAGGAAGTTTGTTGTGTCTTGTTCAGTTGGCCATTATGAAGTGTCTCTTTTGGTCTGGTGAAATACTTTTGCCTTAAATTTAAACTTAGTTGATAAAATTTTTAAAACCCTACTTCCTTGCATGTTATGTATTCATGTTAAGTGTTTGCCAATCATCTTAATTTTTATCTTTCTCAACCATGTTGCCTTTGGTCAGTCGCATATATAGGGTACCATTTTGTTTTGCTTTTAACATTCGGCGTAAGCGCATTCTAAGAAGTAAGATCAACCTACTTATACTTATTGATATAAAAAATATATTTGGTTCAAGTTCTGTCATTTTACTATTTTTTTCTGTCGTTATTTTGTTTCTTATTTTGCTATATTATCTTAGCTTTCTTTGTTTTGTTATTTGTGTGCTTTTTAAGTGTATTTTTCCACTAACAGTGAGGAAAAGTAGTGTTTTAAATATTCTGGCTGTTACCTTTTATATACATTTATACATTTTAATAATGTTCTCAAAACTTTTTTTACCTTATTATTTTTTGTTCTGTTGCTTATTTGTGTGTTTGTTGTTATTTTAATATGGAATCTGCAGGTGTTTTTTTGTTTTGGTTTTTTAATTCATGAAATCTAAAATGCACCAGACTAAGACTCGGTATGCTATTTCAATTGAAAGATTGCATTCCTTTATTTGAAAACAGTTTTCTTTTATTATATCTTTGCCTTTTTTGTTACTTTTATAAAATATTATGTTCTTCACATACACGTTATACGCATGCTGAATTTCCTTTGCCTTGCCTATCATTTTTTTTTTCTTTCTTTCATTAATTTTAGTTCTTGACAAGTTAAATTTTATTTTGCCGGTTTTCCTCAAGTGCTTCTTCTGTGTCTTTATTGTCAGTAGTGTCTGTGCAACGGATTCTTCTAATAAACCTTCTTTCTAAAAAGTGGCTTTATTTTATTTTATTTTTTGCTGTGGCTAAGTGACTTTCTTTTTTCTTCCATTCCTTTCCGAGTCCTTCTCCTGTTTGATCACCTACATTTTGAGTCCTTGCCTCTCTTTTTTATGCTCTGTTTCAAAGACCTTCTATTCCCTTTACACGCAAGCTGAGCATTACTGCCTGACATGTTCCGACATGTTCTTACCCTTTCCTGGAGAAATTTCTCTCTTGATATGTATTCTCTATCTTTTTTTTCTTTTTTTTTTTTTGGTAGTTGTATTTCTGATGTTTGTTTCAGTTGTGTTTCTGATTTTTTCTTGGTGTCAGCATTAACAAAAGCTTTTGCTGAAGGAAACGCCTGGAGGAAATGGGAGGGTTGGAGGAAATGGGAGGGTTGGGGGAATTGGGTTGGAAAGAGGCTGAGGCCTTCAGTGAGGAGTTAGGGGCCTCCACTGTGTCTCATCGGGGTGGAAGTCAAAAACGGGGGCCGCGAGGAAGTGGGGAGACCATCAGCACACATGCCCCCATTCCCCTTACTCCCAGGCCTCAGGAGACACTTTCCCCTCTGAATTTCGGACACCACTTTCTCTCTCCCTCTTGTACGCTCTGCATTTCGTACTTAACATGAGAGTGATTTATGCACTTGCCTCATCCCCAAGTTAGATTCAGCCCCTCGAATGCAGAGACTCTGCAGATTCCATGGTGCCAAGGGGAGAACCCAGATCCCCAAGCAGCTTAATGCCTGTTCTTCATTAGAACCAAAGTGTGCACGGCCTTTGGTCTGTGCTGTTGTCTCCCAGAGATGGGACAGGTCTGTTAGGGATAGAGTAGTCAGGGAAGACTTCCTGCAGGAGGGAGAGTCGGTTGGGGTCTCGAAGGCAGAAACAGCGAAGCCCAAGCTCACAAACTCAAGTGCGTATTCAAAGTCGCTACTCCTCCCCTCACTCCCAGCGTGCTTTTTTTCTGCTCGATTTCCCCCCACAGTACTTTTTCACTTTCTAGCACACGTGGGAATCCTTTATGGCTCACGTCTACCTGTTTTGTAATTTCCGTACTTGCTAAAAAGAGGCAAGCTCCACGGGGGCAGACAGTTTTGCTGGCTTTGCTAGCTGACGTCTCCCTGGCACCTAGAGCAGTGCCTGGCACAAAGCAGGCACTCAGTAAATATCTGCTGAAGGAATAAATGCCCGGCGATGCCAGGCAGGTGGCAGGAATGAGTGATACGGGCTTGATATTTGCATATATGCATATTGGGCTATTCTTCACTGCCACGGAGAAGGGGTCTTTGTTGTAATTACTTAAAGCGCACTGCCTCACATCTGCCTTTTTTTTTCAATTCTATTTTTCTTAAATATTTATTTGTTCATTATTTTTCTTAGTAACGAAAACATGGTACACAGAAATGCGTTTCCTGTTATTTATTTATTTATTTTTTGACCACGATGAAAAGGAGCCCTCCAAAGGCACGGATAAGTGCCGGCTGACACGCAGTCCCAGGGATGACACACAAAAGGGAGTGGCAGGGACTGCGGAGGACCAGGGAGTGAATGCCTGGACGGGCAGCCTCCACTCCGCTCCTCCAGCGTCCCCAGAAGGGAAAGCTGGGCGGGTGTTACCACCGCTGCCCATTTTGTAAATGGAGTCAGACATTTGGATCTTTATGTGAAACTTCATTACTGCTAAACGTTGGCTCAAATATTAACAACAGCAATGACAGCAAAAACAAGCCCCCAACAACAACAACAACAGCAGCGGCAACAAAAAAAACCCCAACCAGTACATTGGTTACAAACCAAATAAAACACATCGGGTCCCAGAGCGGTCAGCGAGGCGGCTTGGTGTGTCTCCGGTTCAGCCAGCGAACGCAAGTCTTGCAGGGGCCAGACGATTCTCTGCTTTTCCTCTGCCCTCCTGCGATCTGTGTGCACAGTCCCCACTCTGAGACGGCTCCTTCCCTGTGCCACTGTGCAGTCTAAATGTCATCCACACGGAGAGCGGCAGTGGCTCCAGAGCCATCGTGGTGAGCTGTCTAAAGGGGTGTCAACTCGTTGGACAGGTTATAATTTCAGTCGATGTGTTCTTGTCTTATTTTAGTTCAACATCATTTCCCAGTTGCAAACCTTTTGAATGACACACAGAATGCAAAACAACATAAAAGGTCCTCCCCGAGGCAGATCTGTGTCCGTGTAGAACTTTAATTATTCTTTTTGAATCCTCCTCATAATGTGCAACCCCAATTCTGGCAAAAAAAAAAAAAATTAAGTCTGATGGGAAAGATTTGTGTCACCTGTGCTAGGATTTTATTTTTTTTATGATAGTCTTTATATTTTTAGAAGCACTGAACAAAAGGAAGGGCCCTTCTAATCAAGAGTATTCTTTAGCTACGGAGCATCAGACAATATTTGTGATAAATAGAAACTAACTGCTCTTGTAGTCTTCCGCGGTGACATTTAGAGTCTCACGTTTGTCTTTCGGAGGTATTTTTAGTTTAAGGTTTGAAAAATGGCATCTACTAGTCTTGCCGGGTGGGGGAGGGGCGGGAGGGGGCGTTCGGGAGGCAGCAGGTGAAAAAGTAAAATTTTCACCGGAAGTGAAGCGGCTTAGCTCTGGGTGGATTATTTTCTTCTAGAGATCATCATGGATGATTCGAAGGCCCTTCTGGGGGACCCGACCTCCTGTCACGAAATGCTCTGGGCCACCCTCTCCAGAGTTATCATAAGGGGTGCGAGGACGATGCTCGGCCTCGCCTGGTCCCAAGCGGACCAGGAGGGCACGCGGAGGCCGAAACCAAGTCTCGTCTTCCCCCTGCAGACTCCTCAGACAGTCCATGGTAGATGACATCTGAGCCCGGGAGAGCTCCATTTTCTCTGAAAGCTATCCAGGGCGGCCTCTACGCGCCAGACCTAAAAACAGTCTCTTTACAACCGCCAGCCATAATTCAGCGTGATAACGTAACTATGTTTTTGTCTTAAACCTGACAGCATGTCAGGTTATGACACACATAAAGCCGGGGTGGAGGGCGGTGGCGGTGGGCGCGGACCCTTAGGCTGGGGGTGGGGGGGATCGATGGGGGCTGCGGGGGGACCCCTCGCCTTGTCATCCAGCACCACCTGGGCTCCCAGCTCTTCCCCTGGGTCACGCCCTCCTCTCGGGGGGCCCCCTTCCCTGATGAATTTGTGTTTTAAACCAAAGCAGTTCCAAACGTCCCCAGACAGCGAGCAGCGCCCCTCGGTTCACACTGGAGCTCCTACAACGGAAGATTAGAAAGAAGTTTCTAGCTTCTGCATTTAAATGGAAACCTTGAGTAACCAAAACTAGCTCACCATGAACTTCCGGCTTGAAAGGGCCATTTCTCCTGCTGGTGCAAGAAGGAGAGTTAGTTATTTCCATTCGCTTTCAACTGACCCTCAGGCAGACGGGAAGAATAGAGTCCCTGTTATGTTATTTGGGTGTTTTGGGCAATTTGCTGTATATAAAAGCCGGGAGGGCGACAGCAGCTGCACTTGCCCAAAGAAGGGGGCTAATAATGCACATTTAAGTGGTGTTTAGGGGGAGCAAAATTTCAGAGACATCAGCAAAGTTCAAGCTTAATTCAGATTCTATGAACCCACGGTGTTTAGGAGAGGTCAATTTGCCTTTCGATTGTTGGGGCCGCCTAATGCCTGGAGTCCCATCATTTCCCCGGGGTGGGGGGGGGAGTGCACTTGGCTTCCGGCCGCAGCCACAGGCCCTCCTGCCCACCGGCCGGCCAGAAGTGGCCGCTCTGTGAATCGGTTGTTAGAAAACCTAAGATCTGGTGCCTCGCCGGAGGCACATAATAGACAGCTTCCCTTTCACACCTCTTAAGAGTCTTTTTAAAAATAGTCCCTCCAGCGGGAGGCTTTTTTTGGGATGCAGTGCTTTACACCTCTGTATTTTTTCAGGCTGTCTGGGGAGGGATTTTATATACGTTGCCTGCTGTGGTTGGAGACCCGGCAGTCGGGAGTCGCTAGGGCGGCTGTCGGAGTCACTAGGTTGAGCAGGAGGCCAGGTGTTCGAGGTGGCCCTTCAGGAGAAACAGCAGGCTGCAGGAGAGAGGCCTGTCTTACAGGTTACCTGGGGACGGAGGGCTGGCGAACCGGGAGGCATTTTTGCATTTCTCTGCTGATCGATTCTTCTGGGGCCTTTGGCTCTAACGGGCCTGACAGGCCCTCATCAGCACCCTGTGATTTTATGGCTCCCAGAATGCCTCTGCCTCCCTCACCCCACTTCCGGCCCCAGGGCAGAGCACCTAGGAAGCCCTTGATTCATCTGCCCTAGAACCTTCTCTCCTGTAGACTTCCCCCTCTCCTTGACAGCAACTCCATCTTTTCATTTGCTCTGGCCAAAAATTTTAGTTTCGTTCTTGTCTCAGGGCCTTGGCACCTGCTGTGCCCTCTGCCACACCTCACCCCATATCCAAGTCTTTGCTCAGTGGTGGCCTCCTGGGAAGGCCTTCCCTGAGCCCTCCCTTAAGATTTGCTCCTTCCTGCTTAGCCTTCAGGCAGGAGCACATTCCACGGCCTTCTTTACCACCTCCAAATTACACACTCACCATTGTTCGCGCCCGGATGAGAATGCCAGGCAGCGAGGGCCGGGCTGCTTTGTTTGTACGGACCGCCAGCACTTGGAACAGTGCAGACCGTACAGATGAACAAATGAGTGAGGAAATGAACAAAGGCCTGCGTGGAATCCCCATGCTTCGTGGGTTGGAGAGGTTGTATGGTTCATTGAAAAACGGCTTTGGGGTATGACCAGCCTTGTGTGCGATCGCTCTGTCCCCACTTATAAAATAGTTCCAGGGATGGACTGGAGACAAGTGAGTGTGTGGGGGGTGCCATAACCTGAGGGGTTGCTGTGGGGGCCTTACAGTAGCAGAGCAGAGCGGTCAGGAGTAGCATCCAGGCCCCGCCTTCTCGTTCCCACTTGCTCCTCGGCCACGCCCACCACCGCGGCCACGCCCACCACTCTCGGCCACGCCCACCATTCTCGGCCACGCCCACCGGCCTGTTCAGGAAGGATCTCCGGAGACGGCTCCTGTCACTGGGAGTCCTGTGTCAGCTACTGGAGTCCAAGGCCTGCTCCGAGCCTCAGGGCTCTCCCCACGCTTTGCCAGGGAATGTGAACCAAAGTCCAGAACGGTGCTCTGAACTGGGAAGCACTTAGTGCGCGTTCCTAGGCGGCATTCTTACTGTCCTGCGTTATTATTATTCTTGACTTGGAGATACTATCAACTACACAATGGGCATCTTTTGGGGAAAAACAAAGAAAAAAACCCCAATATCTGTCATAGATGCATTATTTTAGGCGTTCAGTTTTCAATGGCTGTGAATATTTGTACTGAGGAAGTACAGAATTATGGGTTTGTTAAGGAGCAGAGCTCAGTGCAGCCCAGCCATCTGGGTCTGTCTTCTGAATGCCAGGAAAGCAGCCAGGCCCAATGAGCCCAGGGTGAGGGCTCGGAAAGAAGCCAGAACTCAGGTTGGTTGGGCCCAAGGTGAGCGCAGGTGACTGGGCACAGGTGACTCTGCCTATCAGGTGATGAAGGATAGCCACGGCCCTCAGAGCCTGACCCTCTGGGCTTCATCTGACCTAGCGCCGTCAGGGAGTCGTTATTCACTTGACTAATGGAGGCACAAGAGGCATTTGATCTAAAGAAATCACACGTTTGGGCTTCCCGAGTGGTAGCACCTTTCCAGACTGGGTCTAAGAAAAGTCAGTCAGCCCGCGATGGCCCTCTTAGACGTCACAGCTGGGAGAAATGAACATGATTATTATAAACAACTAGATGATGATGATGGTTATATACAGCATGATCATGTCACTGTTATTCTATATTAATTATTATATTAATATGATTACACCTATTATTTAATGTCGACATTAGAAGCAAGCATTGACGACATGCCTTCTTTGGGCCAGAAATGGTGCTAGATGTTTGCTGCTATTTGAATCGCCTCAATTCTCACACGCATCGGGCAACACTGGCATTAGTGCCCCCACCGTGCGAGTGAGGACATACGCTCAGGCAGGCAGGTTTAAACGTTTAATCCAGGTCCCAGAGCCGAGAGGTGGGGGAAGCAGATTCAAAATCACCCTCCCCCGATGGCGCCGCCTTTGGGAGCCCTCCCAGTCATGTTAGACTGTTTCTAGACAGAAACGCGCTCCGGACCCGACATGCTCTCGTGTGGTGACTGTTTCGGGGTCCCGAAGCCTGGCCGTAGACCCTGCGTTGGTGAATGACGCGGGCCTCGGTGGCTGAGAAAGGTCTCCTGACCTCCGAAACACCATGTCTTTGGACATTCTCGATTGTTTTTTTTTTAAATGGCAGCTGTGTTAGGGAATTGAAAGGATGGAAGGGGGTAAAATTTTTTTAATGATTTTTTCCACACATAGGCAAGAGGTTATATCGCAAGTTCAATGCTAATTACAGTTATTTACCAGGAAAAAAAAAATTGTGAAAGAGAAGGAAATTTGGTTCCAAAAAAAAAAAAAAATTCGTGCCTGTTTCTGCTGCGGGTCCAGTCCGTCCCTGCCGAAGGGAGCCAGGCAGGCGCTGTCTGTGGCTGGTGCGAGAGGGGCGTTAAATAACTCACAGGTGTCACACACACAAAAGAATTATGCCCGTCTGACCTATGACGGCATAAATCCCGCGTCTCCGCTTATGACCAAGAGATGTGTCTTTGAGTGTCACAAAAATTTAACATTTTTTTCCTCTCCTAATTGTCTTCTATAATTTTGTCAGATTTATTAAAATAAGATTTTCTGGGGGGTTATTTTTTTTTTCCTTTTCACTGGTAGAATGTGCTCTTTAGTATCATTTTACATAATTTAATACAATTTGTTCCATCCATTGATTTTCATGGGGATACAAGCTGTTCGTTTGTGAGGAAGCTGGCATAGGCCTGAGTGTTGGCAAGGAGGCCCGTCGAGGGGCAGGTCCTGATTCCGAAGTTTTGCGGGGGCTTCGGCCATTATGAAGCAGGGTCTGCGGCGGGAGGGCCGGGAGGCCTGTCACAGCCCCGAGGGGGCGCCAGGAGGAGACCTCGGGCCACCCCTCGGGCTCAGGGGGGACCCCCGGGCCCCCACGCGTGGCAGGAGGGGCTCTCCCGGATGTGCAGCCTGAAGAGAAACACAGGTGTTTCTTAATGACCCGTGCGGAGGGGGAGGGAGGCCGGCGGGTGTGCCCCAGCCCCGGCCAGAGGCGACAGCCCGGCCAGCACCCGCCCTCCCGCCGCCCCTGCGTGGCCAGCTCTGCCCTCGGCCCGGAGCCCCCACCCCCTGGGCTGCTTCTTTTGTTCAGCTGGGCCCGTGGATGTTTAATGAATCTGTCAGACTCCTGAAATGTGAAAATAACGGTCAGACTGGTGCTCGTGGGTCCGGCAGTTGGGCCCGAAGTAGTGGAGGCTCCCCTAACTCTTTCCTGTTGCTGGGGCTCCTCTCTGAGCCCACCCAGGCGCCCTCTGGCGCTCCACCATCCGACTCCCTGCAGGCCCCGCCGACCAGCCTGAGTTTCTGGAGGCAGATCGTTACGTCCTCGGCGACAGACGGACATGTGTACAAAGGGTCTAGCCGGAAGACAAGAAAACTGGGTTCCTGCCCTGCTTCCCTTGTGCTGTGTGACATGGGGGGAGTTACTTCACCTCTCTGGGCTCTGAGCTCCCCTTAAATAATGACTTGCAAGCCTTCTGTAAAGAATAGAGGATGACGACAGCCCTTTGGGCTCTCAGACTGTATCAAACTCTGAGCTGTCAAAGACCCCGGCTGGCTTCTCTTGCTTTCCTCTCCCAACACCATCTGCCTGTCTCGGTGGCCCGAGACAGGCAGGAGAGCCGCAGCGAGGAGCGGCGAGGGCGTGGGAGGGGGGGCGTCATCCCTGTGGCTCGGCAGGGACAAGACCAGCAGCTCGCCGCCGCCGGGCGGCTGAGCAGCACCGCAGGAGGGGTGCGAGCTTTCCTGACTTTGCTGCAGCTTCTCTGGGCACCCCGTCACCCTGCACCCAGCACCGCCCTCACCCCTGCCTGCCTTCACTTCCTGCGGGGAGGGCTGGGCCTGTGCCTGTCATGTCACAGAGACTGACAGGGACGCAGCCCCTCTTGGGGGGAAGCCTCTCTGCACGAGGGTGCCCCAGACAGTGATGAATCATCGCCTCCTCGCACCCCTGGGGGACCGCTAAGTAGGCCAAACGAAATGATCTGAGCTGGCCGCTGGCCAGGGCGGCAGGGCTAATCCTTGCCTTTGTGGGAAGGCCTGGGGCCAGAGGGTCTGCCACCAGTCAGAGCCGCCCGCTCCGGGGCTGGGCCTGCAGCCCTGCCGCGGTGCCCGGGCCCTCGAGGTCTCCTCGCCTGCCCCAGCGGCACTGCCCCTCCGCTCCCCGCATTCCCGAACCCTCACAGAGACGCCAGGTTGCCGGCACCTGCATCTGGGGAGGTGGAGAACATGACGCCACGTAGCCCCCGTCCACCCAGGCACCGCTCTTAAGCTCCTCCGGAATACCCGTACCTGTGGGATGGGTGCTTGTCAGACAAAGAGAGGGGACGGGGCCCTTCTGCGGCAGCTAAGGTGGCGCCTAGACAGCACCTGGCACACTACCAACCAGTGCCTGCTCGGGGCCAGGCGACGGGCCCAGTGCTGGGCGAGGATTACCTTTCAGATTCTTGCAGCAAGCCCGTGAGGTGGCCTCCTTATTTCCTCCATTTTATAAATAAGGGGCTGAAGCTCAGAGAGGTCGTGTAATTTGCTCACAGTTGCAGAGCTGATGAATGACGAACTCGGTGTGCCCCGGCCTGCCCGCTGGCCACGGTGACAGGGCTCTGTGGCCTGTCCCCCGTCTCTCGAAGGCTCTGGCCCTGCTGGCGGCCCCGAGTCAGCTGGGATGTTCTCTCCATCCTCTCGCACTACCCCGCGCTCGCTCAGTTCCCTGCCCTGGCCTGAGCAGGCGAATGCCCAGGCCGAGGGGAAAGCCGGGGCGGGCTCTGCCTCCTGCCTCTGTGGGGTCGGGGTACCGCAGCGGGAGGGTGCAGACGCAGGAAACACTCTGGCGTCGGGGGAGGGGGTCACACTCTTTACAAGTTCGTCTGTCGGGGCCGAGCGGGAGGCTTGGTGGGCCTGGAGCGCCTGGGGCTGGGCTGGGCGGCCGGGAGGCCGGGAGGGGTGCAAACGGGGCCTCGCTCGGTCCCTGGGCAGATCCCGTGGGTTTGCTCGGGCCCAGGACCGGGCCGGGCAGGGGGCCTGCTCTTAGGAAACTCGCTCAGAAACAGTGGGGACGGACCCCGAGCCTGCAAACAAGGAAGCACGTTAATAAGAGCGTTCGAGCAGCGGCGCCTTACGCAGCAAACAAAAGGATGGCGTTAGCGGAGACCTTCGTCCCTCATTCACACGTCCGTCATTCATTACCGGGCAGTATTTATTAAGCACCTTGTACATCTCAGGCACTTTCTAGGTAGGGGGACACGTCGCTAAATAAAACAGCCCAAACGCCCCTGTTCTCCATGAGGTATCCTGCGTGCGTGCGTGTGTGCCCACATGTCGGCACTGGCGCGGCCGTGTGGGCACACAAGGACGTGGGTTTTCTGGAAGAGAAAGGAGATCCCGGGCAGGCGGGAGTGCGGCTTTCAGTCCTGGCCTGCAGACCCCGCCAGCAGCTTCTGCGAAGAGGAAGCTTTGAAAAATCCTCTGTTCTCCAGAAAGCTCTCCTTGGCACGGCCCCCCTCCCTTCTGCCCGCTCTTCCTATCTGAGGGGCCGCTCCCACCTTCCGACGTGGCCTACGGCATTGTCAGGCATGGCCACGGGGCCCAGATCAGCACAAGCGCCCGGACGAGGGCTTCAGGTGAGGCCGGCCTAGGCACCACGGGGAGGCTCCTTTATATCGCTCGCCCAGCCACTTGCTGAAAAATTAATTTGCAAATTGAACCTCATTTGCCGAGACCTTCTGGATCAGAAAACAGATGCAGCCAGGCTCGGTCCAGAAGACCATCCAGAGAAGAAAGCCCGAAAGCTTCTGTGGACAAAAGGATGGCTGCTGCGGCCGAGCCCCACTCCTTGCGCGCGCGAGCTCCTCCTGGCCGGAGGTGTGTTGGTGGGTATTTGGAAGCCCCTCCTGGAAGCGGAGGCTCCAGGCTCCGTCCCTGCAAGAGCTTCTGGAGCAGGGGCTGGGCCGGGCAGCCGGGCGCCCCCGGCCGGCGCTCTGGACTGGTTCTCCTGGAGCCCCTCGGAAGCAACCAGGAGCCGTCTCTCCCCTCCCTGGCCATCTGCTTGAAGCATCTGGTGATCAGGTGCAAGCCCCACACCGGAGCATTCAAGCTGAAATGTGCAGTCACCTTGCCGCCCACACTGGCTCTTGTTACGCCGCCAGGCTGCCCTTCTTTGTGTTGGGGAGAACGGTTTGGGGACGGCGAGCCGACTGCCAGCGCCGGGAGCTCGTCACGGCCGTGCTGAGATCCTGCAGCCGGGGGCCCGGCCCGGCCTTCGGCCTCGGCTCTCCCCCTCCCTCCAGGGCCTGTGGACGCGTCTCCGGCGGCGAGAGGCTGGGGCGTTTGGGAGGAGACAGTGGCAAAGATCATTCTTTGATGTTCTCTTTACCCAGCTGGGGAGAGCGGGTGGCACGTATTTGGACCCTGCCCTGGAGGAGAAAGACTTCTCAGTTTTCTGTGCGTTCTCGTTAGTGAATAGAGAAAGAGCGGGTTGCTCCCAATGCCGCTGCTGACCCCGGTGGAGGGCGGCTCTTGAGGGGGTGGTTCCCTGAGGCCCCCCACGAGGGGGTGTGGGGGGACACCTGCTCTTTCCTCTGTCCTGCCAACCAGAGGGTCTTGGAGGGCCACGTGGGGGTCCCTACGGTTGAAAACACCCTTCGCTCCAAGCTTTGAGCTCTCCCAGCAGAGCATTGGAGCAAGAGTCCGGGGCAGTTCTCCCCGGGGAGAGGACGCCCTCCTTTTCTGAGCCTCGAGGACTCTGCTGAGAGCTGGAGACTCCACGCAAGAGGCGCTTCTGTTTATCTTTGAACTTGTAAAACATGGCTCCAAATGATACCTCTCCACCTAAAGGGGAGACCCGTCCTCGAGCCCATGGGCGCTGCATTTTCCAGGTTCCTCTTCTGGAGGGAGTCCGAGGTCAAAGGTTTTGGAAGACCTACCAAAAAGAGAACGGGGATCCGTTTGAAACTCTTAAAGTGTGAGTCGTGGCGTATTGGCAATAGTCTCCTTTATTTGCTTTGAACTACTTGGGGTGGTCTTAAGGATGACGGCGATGTCCTGATGTGTCTTGGGGGTGCGCTGTCCGTCCCTCTTTCTAGATTAGCCATGGGCGTTGTTCTGGAATATTCTCAACACAAAGAAACAATTCTGCCAAAACAAGAACGCCTGCCCAGCTCCCAATCTACGTGTCCTCACTCCTTCCGATACACTTGGTCAGGGCTAATCGTGACAGCCAGCCTACTGTTGCGAAAGCCACTGCATGCGTGGAACGTTTGGTTCTTGAGAGGCGCAGGGACAAAGTAAAGAAGTCAGAATCTCAGTGCGACTCGTCAGTTGATCTCAATGCCCAGGTATTTTCTGGAGATGGTGGGAAGGACAGAATGCACGGGCATGGGAAGCAGGGTGCGGGTGGGGTGGGAAGAAGGCTACGTGCAAGAGGAGAGCCCCATAATATCACAGGCACTGTCACCAGCCGGGTAGCCCACAGTGTCCCCACCTGCCATTCTTTTGCCAGACCCCCTTGCACTTCCAGACACTGCCCAATAAGGTGATCGAAGAGAAAAACAGGCGATCTTAACGTTGAATGTTTGGAAACTGTAAAAAGTTCCTGATTAATCCACCGCCTCAGCAGGAAAATATGAGAAAATCTTTAATCTTAGATACTGGGTGAAAGCTGAGATTTTCAAAGGTATAGAAGAAGCCGATATTAGTTTCAGACATAATCCAGTTTTTAAATGTTTCCATATGATCGCTTCGGTATGTCAATATTAGATTTTAAACACACCCCGAGGATCTTTGATTACAAAGATCTGATCTTTCCCTCCCTTTTCACCAGCACATGCGTGTAACACGTGTGCTATCTCCCTCATAAAGCGTTGTCGCCCCCCGCGTGTGCCCATGCTGATGCACCCCCGCCCCCGCCCACCCCCGATGCCCTTCCCAGGAGCGGGGGCTGCAGGAAGGTGGATTCCGTTCCGTCCTTGTGCTGGCTTGGCAGTCCTTCGCTACTGGCGTTAGAGTCCCAAATGTCTCTCTCCCGCACGTCTTGGTTGAGCATAAAGATGAGGTCCCATTGGCTTAAGGCGCGGTGCTGGCTTTCTCTGATGGTTGTGCCGTAAGTTAGCAGGATACGTTTGACAGTAATTTAATTTTCATTGACAAATGCTGTCATAATATTGAGAAGAAAGTGATATATTGTATCAACAGTAGTGGTCGACGCTCAGCCAGTCATATGGACTGGGCGAGCACCATATGCTTCTACCAAACTTGCCTTGGAAAGCTCTGGCTAAGAACTTGACAAGCTTAAGATACCAGTCAGGGAAAACGATTACCCTTGAGAAGTTCGTGCCATGTCTCCAGTTTCCTCATTTCCTAGAGGAAAGGAGGGGCCATTTCCCGGGGCAGCCACTCACCGTCATGGGTATTGGCCGTAGTTTGCCACTCATCTGGTCAGGGGAATTTTTTTTAGGGTGCTCCTGAAGGCACCGCTGTCGACCGACCGCCTCCCCTGCACCAGGCGGCAGCCACACAGATCCCCTGCTGACAACCAGCATAATCGAAAGCCCCGAGATGTTAAAACACCATTGATTTCCTGTTGGTTTGTGTTTGTCCCGGCTGTGGTTCCCTCCGCTTAATACCGGCGGATGGTGCGTCTGTGTGTGTGAACGGGGCCAGGACCCGAGTCGGGCTTGTGTTACAAACTCGAACGACGCAAGCAGGAAGGGGGGACAGGATTTTGGTCTCGGGAGTGCAGCTCACCATCTCTGTGTCTCTCCGGGCTGATCAGAAATGGGTGAGAGGTTTGCGTGTGCTTCTCGTACGGCGTGCACGTGCGTCTGGCTGCATGCTTAGCTAAAATCTCAGCGAGGTGATTTGACCCAAAGTGTCACAGAGTCAGCCTTCGTTTGCTCTGCTTTCCTAGCACTGAGCTTACTTCTATTTTAATTTGGTTACTGTTCGCAGAAAAAGCAGCTGGCGAATAAAGTCACAGTCTGGGAGAGAGGAACGCAGTGTGTGCGTGTGTGTGTGCCTGCGCGTGTGTGCTCGCACATTCAGGGACACCCCATCCCTGTGTACATTCGGCTGGTGTCCTTGTCTGCTTTGCCAAATAAGCGGGGACCTTCCATTCTCTGAAGGATTCCCATCCCAAACAAGGCTAAGTAAAGAAACAGGCATATGGCGTGTACCGAGATGGCTCGGCATTGGCACCGTCCCTCGGCTGTGGTGAACAGGTATCTGGAAAAGACGGCAGTCCCATCCTGCTCTCTTTGGAGCCTATCGTTTATTTGGATTTTGTTGTTGCTGTTGTGGCCTCGCGTTTATTATTATCTCCACAAAGAGAGGGAGAGTGTGCGCTCCGCGGAGCTGGGCGCCGGTACAGCTCCTCTCCAAAGTGGCTCCCTGCCTGAGCCCGGAGCTGGAGCTGTCCTTCTCGGGGGGCATTCTCTCGTTCGCACCCCGCATGGAGTCCCAGCTCCCGGGCGCTCTGGCGGGGGCCAAGGAGGGCTCCCAGGGTCCAGCGGGGGCATCTCAGGGCAGAGGGCCTTCTGAAGGCGGCGCAAGCTCTGGGTGTGGCCAAGGGTGTCCTTGGTCTCCAAAGAGAGTGTTGACTGGAAAAAGCAGGGCAGATTGGAGGAGCAGCTGCCCTCCTTGTGGATGGCATCCGTTGGTGGCTGTGTAAAGAGGAGCTCCGGACTGCCTCCCATTACCATTTCATTACGCGACAGCAGATCCATACACAGATCCATACGCTGCCTCTTGGATGGGGTTTCCAGACACAGCGGGACGCGCGGAGAGAGCTTACCTCCTCTCCTGCCTGCTGGAAACCCAGCTCCCTGCCATGTGGCGCTTTCTGAGCTGGCGGCTTCAGGCTCACCCCGGGCAGCCCAGATGATGGGTGCAGCCCTTCTGTGGGCCACTCCGGGCTCCGTGCAAGGTGCCAGTGGCTGTGACATTCTCCAGAAGGGTCCCCTGAGGAAAGGCCTCAAGAACAAGCCCAGCTAATGGGCATTTTCTCACCCAGGTATCTCTGGCCTTGGAGTCTTGCTCAGTGGGGTCACCCTGCTTCAGAATGGTGGTGGCCATTAAAAATGGTGACCACCTGGGGCGCCTGGGGGGCTCAGTCGGTTAAGCGTCCGACTTCGGCTCAGGTCATGATCTCGAAGTTCGTGGGTTCGAGTCCTATGTCGGGCTCTGTGCTGACAGCTCGGAGCCTGGAACCTGCTTTGGATTCTGTGTCTCCCTCTCTCTCTGCCCCTCCCCCGCTCATGCTCTGTCTCTCTCTCTCTCTCAAAAATAAACATTAGAAAAATGAAATTAAAAAATTGAATAAAATTGGTGACCATCTAATAAGAGTCGGCTTTCCTTATCTCCGTCCCGCCACCAGCATTTTAGCAATAAAGGAAATGAGATGACCTGGGTTACAGACAGAGAAGGTGGGGGAGGGGTAGCCCTGGGGGCCGAGTCCAGGACTGATGGCCACCTTCTCTCCGGCAGAAGTGCAGACCAGAGGGCTGTCCCACTGCACCGTGCCTGAGCGCTGGCTCCCTTGTCTCCAGGCTTCCGTGTCCTCACGGATAAAATCTGAGGGTTGGGTTGCTTGGCTTGTGGAAGGCGATGATTATGCATGTTCTTCAAGCAAAGAGCTTCCTCTCTTGACCACCCGACAGATAATTTCTTTATCATCTCTACAGTATTTAAAGAGAATGCCACAGGTTGGAGGCATAGAACAACTTTATTCTTTCTCCCTATTTAAACCCATGCAGCGGGCGCCGTTTTGTTCTTTCCCACTCCCCTAGGATGAAATCCGGGAGAAGTCGGGGTTGGCAATATGGCCACAGCAGGTGTTCCTCCCTGGGCTGGGTGCTTTCTGGAGTCCTCTGAAGGCCCCCCCTGGATGTGTGACCTACAGCTTTAGAATGCTTCTCTGGTTGGGCTGCTGGCCGCTGAGACCCAGCATTCCAGAATAAACGCCGGTCTCTTCCTGTTGAAGTTGTGTCTTCCTGCCTGTGGTCCCTGGGGCAGTGGTTTTATGCAGGGGCTCCCTTCAACAGAGACCTATATCTGGACCTTGGGAAACATGGTCCATTTGTTTCCAAAATCTCCAGGAGTGGAGGTATTCCCTCCTCTCAGCCTGCCATCGGCAGCCAATGGCCTTGGACTTTTCCATGCGGTGTCCTCCAAGGGTCTCATGTGCCACTTGTGCCCAAGGACATGGGACAGGCTCGCTTTTACTGGAGGAAAGCAACTGCTTGGCCACCTCCGCAAAAGGAGAGCCAGTGGCCACAGCAGGCCACCAGCTTCCAATGAAGAACCCCTCAGCTACGCAGCTCCCTGCCCCAAAAGGCGGTTCCTGTGTAGCCTCCACTTGGGCGTTGGTGCGAGGTAGAGGACGCTTCTTTGCCAGTCCAGCATATCGCTTTGGATAAAGCAGGTGTCATGTGCTTTTGGGTTGCGGGTAGCATTTTGGAGCTCTCGTCTAAAGAGCAACAAAAGCACATATTTTAAACGTCCTGCTACACTTGATGATCAAGAAGCTCTGGTCAGAATCCAACCCCAAATCTCTTCTTCTAGAATCTCCGCCCCTTTTCTCTCTTTGGGTCTTTGGTGAGAGCGGAGTTTATTAGTTTTCGGCTTACGGTAACCCTTCTGGTATGTAAGACTTGAGTAAGCTTGTTGCCTCTTGCGCTGCTGTTTCAGGAAGGCTGTGTCTCTTTGTGGTGGGCTTAGACAAAGGCGGCGACGTATTTCCAAAGGTTGTGTGCAAGGCCAGTGGTATGTCGACAGAATAGATGGCTCTTCACTCCGCCTTCTGCTGGATGTTTAGGACATCAGAGCGCAACATAAACATCCTGGTAGCTTCCTCATGGACCACCCAGAAGCGGCCCACGCAAGCCCTGAAGCCTCTTCCCTGAATGTGCAGTCAGATAACCGTGGGCCGGCCACAGGGCCCTCATGTTGACACTGGTCTCGATCTCTGGGGAAAACCGGTGTCAAACTGGACGGAAGGCCAGGAAGCCCAGTGCCTGGACTCCGACCCAGACCTTGCTCCGTTTGGGCACACCTCGTGCATCTGTCATGGAGACTTCTAGGACTGTAACATCCAATAGTCCTTACACTCAGACTCTCTGGGAAGCAGATCTTGGGGACTTCTGATGGAATTGGAAGATAGCTGTGACCAGATGAACACAAGCATACAATGTATACATCTTCAGGTCAAGAGCAGGACAGGACACATCGCCGTACTCAGCAAATGGACTCTTCTTGTGGTTAACTAAGACTTTCTTCAAGTGTGTCAACGCTCTCCAGTTTTTAACTTCAGATATTGTATTTTAATAGTAGAATGTTCAGTTTCTTTCTTTTATGGAATCTGATTCCTGCCAAAATTCACCACCCTGTCACCTGGTCACCTGTTTTCTTAAATATATTACTTACAGTTCATCTAGAACCTGTAACTCTTTAAGACAACATTCGGGTCTTCCGTGGGTTTGTTCTTGTTCCCTGCTATCTCATTTTTTTATCCTTGCCTTTGCTCCTTTGGTCTTATTTCTGTCTATGCCCGGGAATTTTTTTTTTATTGAATGTCAAACAGTGCGTATAAAAAGTTTAGATAATTTTAGGCTTTAGACTGATACTAATAGATATGAAGGTAATGTAAGCTAGATATACAATCTTAAACTTTAGAGTAGCCACGTTAGAGAAGTACGAAGAAACCAGTGAACTAATTTAATACTATATTTCACTTAATGTAATATGTCCAAAATGTTATCATTGGAACACTAACCAATATAAAAATTCTTGCGATACTTCACACATTGTTTGTACTAACTCGTGGAAATCAGCGAATGTTTTATACTCACAGCACGTCTCGATTCTGACAAAGTCACATACCCAGTGCTCAAGAACCACTTGTGGCCATTGGGTGCCATCTTGGACATTGCATCCCTCCTGGGAGGGCTTGCTCTTGTGCCCAGTAGGCCGTTAGGCTTGGGGAAGAAATTGAGCAAATTTCAAGGGTTTGTTTGTTTTCTATCTGTTTGTACTCCTAAGTGTGTCCCTGCGGGGGTCATAATTGAAAAGAAAGTATGGAGTATTTACCAGGGAATTTGTACCTTGCCCGGCCCTAGATTCTAATTTTTGTCTCCTTGACCCCTCGGACTACGGAAGGCTGTACTTCACTTCTCAGCATATCAGCGCCACCTGCGAGTTCACGGCTGCCTAAGTGAGACAAGCAATGGCCAAACCAGGCTCAGCTCGTCGGGAGCCCTTTTGGTTACAACTTGGCCCCTTGAGTCCTAGCCTCTTTGATAATACTCTTCTGCCTTAAAATAACTCACACACACACACACACACACACACACACACACACACACACACATTATTTTCTGGTGCTGTTTTTCTACTTGTTCTCCATGGGACAGTTGATTTGATACAAGGCTTTTTGCCACAGCCAGAAGTGGAAGTAACATATCTTCTTAATTAACTGAAGCCATATTTTTTTTTTTCTGTTTGGCAATCAGCACTGTTTTGGCCTCGAAAAGAAGACTTATTTCTCTTCCTCTGATTCAGCACACCCGAATCCCTGGGGAATAAGCTTATTTTTCCCAATTCTAAGGATTGGCAAATTTAGGTATAATGAGTTTATTCTTGGTAAGACTGGAATTCCAATCCCAATCCCAGTCTGTCTTTGTTCTCTGCCCAAGAGCTTCCCGACTGCTCGACCCTTCCGGCCTGCGTGGCGGGGAGATTTGTTGAGCTAAGTGGCTCCTAAAATCCACCTCTGTGCCCACCCTCCACGTGGGAGCATAGAGAAATGGTAGAAGTGGTTGTAATTCTGGGCAAGCCTCGAGGCTCACCGAAAGTAGGAGGCACACTCAACGGACACTCATTTCTTACCCAGAATTTACAGAGATGTCACTTTACACCAGCCCCTATGCTAGGCTCCGGGGCGGCGGTGGGGGTGGAGGGATGACGTCATTGGCTATGGAGGGCACATTGCCTAACCGTGCGTGTCAGGTACCAAGCAAGACCCTCGGAGGGACACAGGAGCACAATTATGGAAACCTTCCAAATCTGCGAGTCTGCACACACTCCTGTGTGTGGCTCCTGAAGTAGCTTCAGTCCGGGTGAGCTACCTTTATACGGACAGGCAGCACCTGCCCATATTGGAGGCCTTACGATAGATACTGAAAGTGCAAAATATTTAAGTAAAGAGTTTTATGGTGTAAGCGAGCTAGCATCTTTGACATCGACAGAAACTTTAGCTCTCAGTGAATGAACTTTAGCTCATACATACCAAAATGAATCGAAGCTTACTTTTAATTTGCTGCTTTTAACCCCTTATGTTTTCCTTTTTAAAAAAGAAATCAGGGGTGCCTGAGTAGCTCATCGGTTAAGCGTCTGACTTCGGCTCAGGTCATGATCTCAGGGTTCCTGAGTTCAAGCCCTGCATCGGGCTCTGTGCTGACAGCTCAGAGCCTGGAGCCTGCTTCTGATTCTGTGTCTCCCTCTCTCTCTCCCCCTCCCCTGTTCATGCTCTGTCTCTATGTCTCTCGAAAATAAATAAACGTTAAAAAAAAATTAAAAAAAAAAAGAAATCAGCTTGTGGTTTCTTAACGTCGAAGCGACTTTTCGCTTCCTTTTTTTCTGATTATTGAAAAGGAGAAGAAAAACCCCAGGCCGTTGCTCACTATGTGAAGATCGCCACAGTCTAGATTTCTTACCTTTCAGGTTTCTTCCTGTGCCTACCTTTTACCTAAGTTTAAGCCTACTGTATACATGATTGTGCGTGTGTGCATACACGTAATGTGCAAGTTTTCTCATATTATTAAAACTCTCTGTGTACAAATTTATGGCTATAATAAAATGCCGTATTTGGGATTTTATACTTCTTTCTTCTATAGTCGAGTATTTTGGTTATTTCTAGTTTTTGTTATTACAAATATAATGCAGGGAAAGTCTTTGAACACGGAGGTAGCCCCTTTCGTTCCTGGTCTCCCCGACAGTTTACGCTATTTCTCCAGGGCGGAGAATCAGAAAGAGAATGACTACATCAAGTACCAGAATATCTATACGTTCCTTAGTTTAATTTTAAGCCTTGAGTTTACTCCTCAAGAGACTAGTCACTTCCCATTGAATATCAGACACAGTGCAAGGCCGTAGTTGGGTGGCTTCTCTTGGCTGACAGCTGACACCTGCCTGAAGGCGGCCAGACCCCAGAGAACTCCTAGCTGTGAGTGGAAAAGGACCCCAAGAATTATGGGCTAAGGATTACTAAGCCAATATGATGGGAGTGATGGTAAACTTGCAGGAAAGCCTTCGGAGAAGAAAAGAGAAGAAAGTTTGCTGGAGAACCTCGATCGTCGCAATGGCGATTATTGATGGGGGCTGTTGCCGATAGGGGGTGTGTGTTGAATTTTGGCAATCGAATCCCATTTTAGATGCACTGAGAGCTGAATCTTATTTTAGATTGACTCATGTAAGGAACCCCGTGGTGACTCTATAAATCAGAAAGTTCGTTTGCAATGCAAATCGTCCTTTCCTAAGAAACCTCCAGCTCCCTAATGTTACAAATCGTAGATTGTAATTTTTTTTTTATTTTTGCGTATAGGTTTTTGCAAAGTACACTTTGGAGGACACTCGGGGTCCATTTCAGTCGTGGGGCTCGTGGGTTTCGGTGAGAGAATGTTCTATTGGATCCTCCCCGAGAGGGCTGACAGCTGAGTCCCGGTGACAGGCACCGTCAGGACCGGCACACTGAGAAGAAGGTGCCCCCGCATTAGGCTTCGGAGGAGACGGACAGGTGTCAGATGGTTAGAAGGTAAAAGGTCAAGGAGACAGAGGAAATGCAAGGCTAAGGAGAGAGGGCAGCGCTGGTGTGACCTGAGTGAGGCTGAGGCTTCTCTAGCTTTAGCGTCAGGTTAGAATGCACCAAGAAAGGGGAGACTTTGGGCTGTGGTGTGTTCACGTTGGCGGACATGCAGCAAAGGGTTTCGTCTGAGAGTGAGGCAGATCGGCGGCAAATACCTTTGAGTTCTATCCGTCCTATCTTTACCAGGGCCCCAGAGCGAAAGGGCCAGGGTGCGGGGCTGATGGCCCCGCTGCCAGAGGGGCACGAGGTGTGGGACTTACGGCAGCCTCTGCATTGGGGTTTTCTGTGGCCTTTTCCTGTCCCCACCAATTGCCATTGAATTGGACCTAAAAAACTCCACACGGCCTGGAAGTGGCATCTGAAATCCTGGCCATGTTTAAAGTATTTATAATGACTGATTTCATTTCATAAATAAAACCAGCTTTGCAGAAATTAGTAACATACTTGCAATAGATAGCATGGTGATTTTCCAAGTTCTTTTTTTTTTTTAAACGTTTTTATTTTATTTTCGAGAGACATAGAGACAGAGTGTGAACAAGGGAAGGGCAGAGAGAGAGGGAGACACGGAATCTGAAGCAGGCTCCAGGCTCTGAGCCGTCAGCACAGAGCCTGACGCGGGGCTCGAACTCACAGACCGTGAGATCATGACCTGAGCCGAAGCCGGCCGCTTAACGGACTGAGCCACCCAGGTGCCCCTGATTTTCCAAGTTCTTAGAGCCCCTGGGACACGGGGAACTTCTTCTCATGCCGAGGTCACGAGTCTAACCTTCGAACTGGGGTCGTGTCCTCCCCCCCACCCCAGTTTTGGACACGGAGAGATGCTAACAAGTTACTGTATTTGCCAGGGAGGTTGCCCCAAACTCCAGACTTAGCTGGAGGTGGAGCTGAGAGAAACCCTCCAGAACTCAAACTCGACTTCGGGAAGGCTTGGAAGGAGTCCCCCAAGTCACGTCCCTGCCGGGGCTTGTTGCAAATTCACACATGTATCAGTAATTAGGTAACAATCAAGGTGTCCTAAACTTTTATACCATTTATACAGGGTTTAATTTACATTGATTTCTTCACTTTACATGTAGTAATTAATTTTGTCTCACTGACAGATGCTTCTCCATGACTGATTTCAAGAGATATTCCTGACAGGTACTTTTTAACCATTTGGTTTCCTTCGGAAAGACGTTCTATTTTACTCAGGGGTGCTGTTAAGGGCAAGACAGGGATTTCTGGGCTGGGGACAAGCTGTGTGGAAGGGGAACGTGGGAGGCGAGTCTTAGAGCACAAGCCTATTTAGAGTAGCTTTGGGGAGGATGGCTGAGGGGCTTAATGCTCCTCCGGTTAACCCTTTGCTCCCCGTGAGAGCCAGGGCCTATGGACACTGCCTTAGGTCATGCTTGAATAGGCTCAGGGTGTAAGAGACACTTTTTTTTTTTGTTTTTGCTTTAGGGGACAAAGCAGAAATCCCCACATTTGCTTTGAATGATAAACTGAGAGGAAGTTAAGGACTGCACTTGATTTAAAGACAAGTGGGGTTTTTTTTTTTTTTTTGGTCTCAGTCACTTGCGTTTTTCCTTAAACGCACAAGTGTCGTAAAAGTCATCTCTGCTGGTATGCTTGCAAAAACAGGAGCATAAATGGTAGTGGAGACACAGGTGCTAAGCAGGTCCTATAATTTAATAATGTCTGGAAAGAACTGCTTCATGAACCTCTGAGACATACGGGAGGAGGGACTTCAATGCTTCAAAAAATGTAGGTTGCATGCTGCTGGGTATTCCTTTAAAAATTATTTATGTCTTTCGTTTCTATTTTTAATTAAAATGTTTTTAATATATATTTATTTTTCAAGGGGGAGAGAGAGAGAGAAAGAGAGAGCGAGCTTGAGTGAGGGAGGGGCAGAGAGAAAGGGAGACGCAGAATCAGAAGGCACCAAGCTCTGAGCTATCAGCACAGAGCCCAACACGGGGCTCAAACCCACAAACTGTGAGATCATGACCTGAGCCGAGGTCAGACGCTTAACCCAGCCAGGCCACTATCTGTCATTTCTAGTTCAGAGTCTCTGAGTATTCATTTCTAACTGTTGGATTTAAGACACGGACGCCTCCAGGGTTAAAATTCTAAAGATGGAAAGACATGTTATAATGGTTACGTCTCCTTAAAACCTCATTCTTGAATGAATACTTTACCCCTTGCATTGCAGGAGATGACCATTGGGGCAATAGTCCTGTCATTACTAATGAGGAGGACAGGCATCCTTTATTTTGCAACTTTCCATCCTAAATGACCTTTCAAATGTGGACAGTCCCCACGTCACATTTTCATATTAATAAATGACGAAAGCAGTAAACAACATTCAAATTATTCTAACACGTGCATGTTAGAACCTCCGTCTACAGTTCCATCCTCTCCATTGGCTCGGGCAACTTTGTAAGTAGGAAGGAGATTCTAGTACTGACCCCCAGAGACGGAAGCTGAGTGCTAGTGGTTTGCATCCCCGTTAGAAGGCCGTGCCCAGCCTGTAGCATGAATCTTCCCATAAAGCACAGGCTTCTGGTCATTGCTCTGACTGTGAACTCATGCGTGTGTTCCTAAGAATGAAGACGCATGTGTTTGGCAGATGCTAGGATGACATGTTCGGAGAGTGCTCCTGCCTCTGCCCAGCCTGGCTCTTCCCTGGGTCAGCTCCAGATCTGGGCCCTAAGGACAGCAGGTCCCAGATCGGGGTCACCACCTTCCACGGGCGCCTGCTACCAGGTCTGTAGCTCCATTCCCGAGGGTAAGAATTTCGTCCCGGTGGGGATTTCTGCCCCTGACTGTTCCTGAGTACCGTGCCCCTCGCTATTCTTTTCAGGGAAGGTATTCAGATCTGGTTCGGCTCGTAGTAACAAAGGTCTTTTTGTGCCTCGTGGTTCCTCTGCCCCTCTGCCTCTCCTTTCGTTCCCCTGGCATCTATTATTACCGTAACGTGACTAAGGGGGCCTTTCCCCTTAATTTGCCTCCCAGTATTTCCCTGTGGAAAATAGCATGTTCTCCCCTTTGCATCTGTCATTTCCACCCACGCGCTGCAGAGCCTTCTTGGGATAGGCGTGAGCGGGTCCATTGGCTGTGCGTGCACACAGTTCTACGGGCGTAAGAGTGCACAGAGCGTGTTTCGGAGGATGTTCGTGTGGGTAAGCGCTGCCCATATGTGTGCAGCTCTGCAAGGCACCAGGGCGTGTTTCAGGGTCGCCGCGTCGCGTGTCGATGCGTGAACGTGTTGGCGTGTGCACGTGAAGGTAGGGCCGCACCCATCGGGGGTTGCCAGTGTGACACTGTTTGGATCACCCATCAAGAGCCGATATTCATATTCTCCGTCCTTTATTTGTGTTCTTATTCGCATGACAGTTAGTGGCTCTGCCCCCTTGTTGGTCACAAATAGTCTCATTGTATGTCGGGAACAGTCATGTTTTCATCAAATTTCAGCGAATCCTTCCCAAAGCTATTGTCCTTGTAACATTGACGGCACCTGCCCTCCGATGTTCCACCTGCAGGAGAAATCCATCACGTTTGGGCACATTTCCTAGGCAAGTCTACTGATGCGCTGTGCTGAAAAAATTAATTAAAAAAAATTCAGATCTTGGGAAATTCCAGCAGTCGGTCTCCTCCCTTTATCCTAATCTCTTCATGGTAATGCTCACAAGTACCCTCGGTCCGGACAATTCTTCATTCATTCCCCACCCCCACCGCACTCAGACCCAAACTCCCCACCGCTGGAGATTAGCCTTTTGTCAAGCAATGCATCCAAAGCTTTCTTAAAGTCCCAGTAAATTATACCCCTGGTTTCCCTCTTCAATTCCTTTTTGTTACTTTTTCAAAATATTCTATTAGTTTTGTTACGTATGATCTCCCTTTTGTGAATCCATGCTGAATATCTTTAATTAAATCATAACTTTCCCTATTTTGTCCCTGATTAGTGTTTCCAATATCTTCCCCACTGCTCAAGTCAACCTTACTGGTGTTTAATTTCCTCGATCTCCCTCAGTCGTTATTAAATATAGGTGTTGTGGCAGGGTTCTCGTCCACTGGTGCTTCTCCTGTTTCCCAGGGTATTTTTCAAAGGTATTTGCTAATCGTTCCCCTGTCTCCTCGCCTCCTCTCGCACAAATCCTAAGATGGTTCCCATCTGGTCCTGGAGTTATCAGTCTTCAGACTCTCTAATTTCTTTCTCACCTGTTCTGCTAGGATGCTGATTTCCTTCGGAAATATTTTCCTCTCCTTGGGAAATGTCTGTCTGCCGCCGGCATCTGCTCTCGCCTTCCCTTTACGGACAAGAAGGCAAATCATCTATTTTTCCATTTTCCTTAGCAATTGTCACCCCTTATTCCAATAAACCGGGCCCCGTGCTTCCTCACGGTCTCGGGAAAAGTACTGCAAACTCCGTTTCGGCACCGTCTCGCTGAGCCCCCAGTTCACAAGTGGGTATCTCCTTTCCCAAGGGCTGATGGCATCACTGACTTTTAATTTGGGGCAGGGAGTGCCCGATGCTTTGGTAGTTAAACTGTTTTTGATGCCCTCAGCTGTTCCCGGGGAAGCGTGAAGTCCTGGGGCCCCCTGTCAACCAGGGCTAGAAGAACCTGGCTCCCCGGCAGGTTTTAGGGAGTCGTAAGGTTTCCTACGTGTCATCTTGGAAATCTTTCCTCTGAAGTAAGCTGCAGGCTGGCGGTGTTCCTGTCCGTGCCTTGCAGGCAGTGTTGCTGATTTCCAGGTACCTGGCGGGCCTGCTTCTATTCTTCTGTGGCCCCCTTGCCTTCGGGCTCTGTTGTGGACTTGTCCTCATGGAATTTGCTTCCTTTTACGCCTCTGTTCCCAGGACGCAGATTAAAGGGCTGTCGCTTGCAAGGCGCACGCCCAGGGGCTGTCCTACGCTCTCTCTCGTACTGACAGGTGCCCCTGTCCCAAAGCGATGGCCACAGGGAGGGGTTTCGCGCCCCTGAGCTGAGGACCCGAGGAAGCCTCTTTAGATGCACTATTCTCTCCTAGCTTGACCTCGTTTCCTTTCCCAGCACACACAACCCAGATCCGCACACTGAAACACCGCTCTCAGGTTGTAAATTCTACACCAAATCAAAAGGCCAAATCCTTCCTGTAAACCCACGGGCCGCTCGACCTACATAACACCAAAGAGCCCGGTGCTGATGGCTATCACGGGGCCCGTTGGGCAGGGGAAGCAGAGGTGTGAGGTCGGCCCCTCCAAGGCAAGCTACTGGCCTTCGGCAGGAGCGCTCCTTCCCGGATCGTGTTGCAGAAACAACATCAGTCAAAAATTTCAACGAAGGAGGTATGAGTCATAAATAGTCCTTTTGACATTGTCTCGTGTCAAACGGCACACAGCCTGTGTCCCTCGTCATGCAGATGGCTAAAGATTTGCACACACAGAGGGATTTGAAAATTTAAGAGCTTAATAAAAACGGTGTATACACACACTCGAGCCAGTTTTTTTTTTTTTTAAACTGCATTTAATTGAGTCAAATAACATGTTACTTTGGGGAAAAATGAAGATCCTTTAAACTGGCCCAAAAGCTGTCTTTAAAAACAAAACCAATTGCTTGGTGCACCCTGGTTGCCGATACTCCCCGGGTACAGCAATAGAAAGTCGCACAGCCAGGACTCCCTGCAAACTTTGGGGTTCCCTGTTGCCCTCCCATTGCTGTTTCTACACGGAAAGCGGCCACTGTCCCTTAGCCTCGGGGTGGCGGAACGGGACGGCCTGGGCTCGTAACCCTGTGGTTCCTCAGGATCTGGAGACTCGGGACCCAGAATCCTGATGCACGTCGCCGAGCAACAAGACAGCTGCCCCGGACAGGGAGTGCAGTCCCGGGTCGGCCTCTGAGCGCCGTTCCCGAAGCAGTTTGTAGATGGACTTTCTACGCGAAAATAAGAGACACAGGTGCTTCATAATAATTACTTGCACATTTGCAGAATCGGACATTCTGTCATTTAATAGACCTAAAACTAAAAAGCTTTTGTCTGTGAAAGGTGACCAATAGAAAAGGAGTTTGGATTATATGATATCCCATAACTTAATCATATGGCTCTTAAGAGGAGGGCGTCCACAGCTGTGTCTCACTAATATGCATGCAATATGTGTAAACTGATACGCTTTAATTCTGAACTTGTTTTTAGCAGGAAGAAAAAAGCATTTAGATGAGGAACATTAAGATTCAATATTAACCATTTTTTCCCCTTTGGGCAAAATTATTCATCACTTGATATTTATTAAGGCAGCATCTTTTGCTATAGTGAGACACATCCTGCTGAAAATTTCTCAAACATCCTCAAAGTTACGTGGCAAAGTAAAAACGGGGAAGGAAACAGATGGCGGCCTCCTTTGGGCCACAGACAGACGATGGGCTGGGAAGGTGGACACTTGTTCTTGCGAAGCCCCCAACCCATCCTCACCCCTGAGACCTAGGGACTGGGGGCAAGGTTGGGACAATTTAGGAGGGGCCGTCCGGTTGTCTGCCTACCCCATTGCTGATAGTCGATTTGCCCGTGTGCTCTGATGTTTTAATTGTTGGTTGGAACTGGTTTAATCTGAATTATTTAAGTATATTTGCTTTAATAATCTTAAGCAAAAAAAAAAAAAACCTAAGACAAAGGAATTGTAGATTAGAGACTTTATTTTCAGGGCAAAATGATACGGATAAGTGAACATCAACTGACCAGAAATTATTTGCTTCTGTCTGTTAGACACGTAATGGAGTCATTTAACTAGTCAAATTAGGAGCTGCAGAAATGCACCATGCTTCATTACTGAGTTCGAATGGGCACCATTTTACATTTACGTCAAAAATTATCTCATAGCAAATTAATGTTTTCATTGTGCCGAAAAACAGAAGCTATGCGGTGTTAGCGCCACCTAGAGGCGATTGCAAAAAACACTTCGGAGGGATGTTCACTAGCAAGGGCAAGATGGCCAATAGACCAGTGTTAGGGGGTAGAGTCCTGACCCCGTTTTCAAGGAAGAATATAGTCATCGAATCTAATTGACCGGGCTCGGCTTCTGATGGTAAGCTCTGAGGGTCCCCTAGAGATGACCCTCGACTTGGCCTAATACTACATGCACTAGAACTCTCTGCGAGATTGCCAACCTCTCCACACGCGTCTTCAAGTCTTGAAAAAAAATGTCTGACCTTTTATTTGTCTTTCCACACTTTGAGGTTTTTTTTCCACCTGCGGACTTACATTTTATCAAAATCTCAGATTGTAGCCAAATTAGCATTTCTCTAAATAAGCAAGGAGAATTCCGCCCCGCCCCCCCCACACACACATGGTACGTTGGCAGCTTTATAATCTTCCTTTTGGTTTTAGGAAAACTTGCTATCTATGGAATGAGGCAAAACATGACATTGTTTCATCTTAAAAAATACCCAAACTGGTAAATTCTTCATTCAAAGGGTTACCAAAGGTCGGCAGTCTCCCTAAGAGCGTTGGTTATCTATTCAGTTCAGAGAGAAATCATTTAGGAGAAAATAGCAAACCCCTCCCTCCCCAATAAAAATATTTATTAAAACGATGTGTAGGCACTCAGCGAGCTGGGGCAGACAGTCAGAACAGAAGCCAAGGGAAGAATCGAAGCATATAAATAGCATCGAGAACTCGGGAATATTTTAAGACAATATTGATGTCTAAAATATATGTGAATGACTGCATAACGATCAAGGCAGACATAATTCAAAGTACAGTCAGAATCTGGCCTCCAACTCGGAGCTTTAAATTCTCCAAAAGACATCTGTTTGCCGAGAAAACCTCACCAACAGCTGCTCCATATAAAGGGGGGAGCCCCGGGCAAGGTGACGAGCTGGCAGGTATGGGACCCTCATGGGTGTCGGGTGCAGGGCTCCAGGAAGGCCAGCCAGCACCCTCCCTCCCTCCTCCAATACCGAGGGCTGGACGGCTCAAGCCCCAGGGGAGGGAGGCGCTTTTATTTCTTGTAGTCGTATAGGGAAACTCTGCCGTCTGGGCTTCTGAGGGGAACTCTGCCCTTCGCAGCATCTCCAAGGGACCAGCTTTGTAACATGCATCTTGGATACTGACAGGAGGCTTGACTTCCTCTCTCTGGCCCTGACTTTGTTAGCCCAGCTGCTATTATCCTGATACTCACCACCCTCACCACGCAGAAGCTGGGGCCAAACAAAGTAGCAGGTGTAATTTCTAAACAAAATAGGATCCTCTGATTTAAAAAAAAAAAATCAGAAGCACACGTTAAGTAGAATAGCACCCATTTTACTCTTAACCGGGCTACGCAAATGACCGCTTTTAATTAAAATGCCGCCTGCCAACCTATTTTGCAGACCAAAACAAAACAAAACGAAAAAAAAAAAACCACCCTCAGAATGTTATCAACTCCTCAGTTTTTGCAGAGAGGTTGTATTTTCAGATTTCAAAGAGAGGACCTCCTTTTGAAAACAACTAATTGTTGGTGATGATATGAGTCTGGGAAGTACAGTATTTTAAACCCATGCTGTGTTGAAAAGTTCACGAATGTTGCAGTGACCTTAGGGCCACCGCTAGGATAATGAGAGAGGGAAGGAGGAGGGCACGTGGGTTCTGAACGTGGGTTCTCTTTGTTCTAACGGAAGCTTTCTGTGTGTGTGGCTTAAGCTACGGGTTCCATAGAATTTCTTTGAAACAGAAACAAAAATGTTGAGGGCTGGTAACAAGTACTTTGGTCTGCTCTTCTCCCTTCAAACGCAGGGAGAATTTTTACCTCTTCTCATGAATCTTGTCGGCTGAAATGTCTCAGTCTTCATGTTATGTTTACCAAGGCCAGGCCGGAGGATCTGATAATTTATAACCATTCCTATTGGGTTTTATGTAATAACTTTGGAACTCATATAAAGTAATGATCCACAAACTCTTTTAATGTTCATTATAAAATATGAAATATTTCTCAGAACCATTGCAATTATGTGACCAGACATAACTGTTTCACACTTGAGTAAATACAGGGAGGTTTAACATAACTTTATTATCTTCCTGTCTTTTCTTCTCATTGATGTGATAATACTGTTTTAATATTTTTCTAAAGAAAAGTTAAGTAATTTTAGAATCTCTGCTGAGGCCCGCTTTATTGGCTTTCGCAATAGAGCTCTCAGGTCTAATTGTATTTATGCTCAGACTGACACCAGTAGATGTCGTGAATGCAAGGGAAATGCCCCCAAAGCTGTGTATTCTGTAATTATCGATAGATGTGTCTCTGCTGACGAGGCCTGGGGATTTGGGGAGAGTCGGAGGAGCAAAACCGAGACAGACGCACACGCTTTTCTACAGTCGCTGGAGGCCCCGCGGGTGCCGAGAGGTGCTTTCCGAGGGGCCTAAAGGAGCCACCCAACTTTCCCCTCCACTGTGCTGCGTCCGCCCTCTCTGGGGTCTGGAGCCGGTAGCATGAAACTTCTTGCTTTATGGAAGCCTGATCTCCAAAGAGAATGTTCCTGGATTCCCCGTCCTGCTGATTTGAGCTGAGTGGCATCGTTCTGGCCGCTTGAGCTGTGTCTGGGCTGTGGGCGGCTCCCCCTGGGTTAAAGCGTCCTGCAGTCGTCGAAGGCGGAGGGGAGTTCTGGAAACCCACCTCTTGCTCCCTGCTTGGGGCAACCCCTCCTCCAGGACTATGGTGACTGTTTCTAGTCTGGCAAGGGTGGAAGTGGAAGGAGGGGGGGAGGTACTATGTCTGGGCATCTCCATCTTCTGGAGATGATGGAGAGAGGGTTTCCCCCCTCTCAGCCTAGTTCTCTTACTTAGCCCTAAACAAAGGCTTCTCAAAGTCCAGTGTGCAAACAGATCTCTGTGGATCTTGTGATAATGCAGGTTCTGAGTCAGGAGGTCTGAGAGTCTGTCTCTCTCATCTGCTGCTGGCCACCGGTCCATGCCCCACGCTGGCCCTGGGTTTGTGTGTGCCTTCTCTCTATTCGTCTGGCCAGGGCAAGCAAAGCTGATGAGAGGTCTGGAGGGTAGGGCGAAGCCCTTCAAGCAGCCCACGTAGGATAATGGGACATAAAGGGGTCCAGCTCACAGAGGTGTTTCTTTTGGCTTGTGTGATATTTACCCTTTCGTCTTCAATTAGTTGTAAGAGTTCTAAAACTGTGAGCTTTGTTTACTTACAAATCCAGGTTTTCGGGTTCTCGGGAAAAGTGGACTTTCTGGGACAAGTAACAGAGCTGGGTGGGGTGGCTCTCCTTAGGGACACCTGGCTCTCCACTTCTTCATGAATCCCCCCTGACCCCCACCCTAGGTGTCCCCCCCCCACCCTGTCTGCACGGCGCAAGACGCAGTATTTCACAGACGGGCGCCAAGCCCTAGGACCTGGCAGGGGCTGAGGCTGCTGGCCCGTCTCTGGAGTTTTCCGGACCTGGGAACTTCCGCCCACATCAGAACCCCAACTCCTCCTGAGTGCATTAGCTCTGCCTTCAGGTGATTGCAGCCTTCATATTTCAGGAGCCATTCGGTAGCTCCGCAGTTCTCCCAAGGAAGCCACTGGAGAGTGTGAAATTCTCAGCTAATTAAATGTCTCGAGAACCTCCCTCCCTGTGGCCAGCGCCACGTTTGAAACAAGCAGGCGTGTTGCGACGGCCCTTGGTGGAGGTGGGAGCCTCCAGTGCAGGCTGCGCGGGGCCCAGAGGGCAGGGAGCCTGTCCTTCCCCCGGGGGCGGCCGATATACACGGGCACTTGGACATGACAGTCATCCAGTTCCTAGATGGGCAGTTTTGGGGCTTCTCACAAAATCTGAAGAGTTCATCTGTGCTCAGAAAAAACAGAGTGCGATGATTATTCTCCCTGAGCGGCCCCCTTCACCGATCCCCAGACGCTCCTGGAAACCGAGGGCCGTGCTGGAGTCTGATAGGGCACGAAACCAGCCAAAGTCAACATTTGGGGTTGCTCAAGACAAAAAGTGCGGGATGCGTGCCTATGAAGGCTTTTCCATGACCGCCACTGGTTATATGGTGACGTTAAGGGAAAACCAAAGGCATCTTCTGCTCACCCAGGGCCGTCATCATCCCGCCTCCTGTTCCTCTGCCTGGGATCGTCCCTGTGAGTGGTCACGGTGCCATCGCCGCGCTGACGGAGCCTCTGTCCCTGTGTGAGGATCGGGAGCCCGGCCCTCCGAGCGACAGCGCGGTCTGGCTCAGCGGGCTGGGGAGCCGGCTGCCAGGCAGAGCCCACTGAGCTCCGCCGGCCAGCCGTGGCTCTCCTGCGGCGCCCTGCACCTCGTGTTTCCAGCCTCGACGTTTCCATCCTTAAGCGGAAGTCAGGGATGAAATCTCAATCGTCTGTTGCTGGTGAACGCTGGTCGGAGGCAGCGTCTTCCTGCTACCAGACTCCTCCAGCTCTCATTCCGCACAGGGAAGAAGGGCGGGCTGACTCCAGGGCCTGGCTCCACTGCTACAGCTGAGCTCTGGACATAGAAGCAGACAGAAGCAAAGGTTCCTTTGGGGGTCAGAGGGACTCACGCGGGACACTCAACTTGACAGCCATCAGCACTCTATTGCTTTTCACTAAATTTCATTGGACTTCAAATCTCTACTTTTCCTTCCTTTTACAAAATAGGATGAAACAGCCATTTAACGGGTCCTACGTGGTTAGATTTTGGAATGCTCAGTGACAGAAAACATGGGAACGACCAGGCGACGGCAAGAGCTTCCTGGTCTCTTGAAGTCCCTTCGGAGAGTTCTGCTCATCCCTGACTGCGCGAATGGACAAGAGAATCTATTACATGTTGCCCTCAAAGAAAACGGTACCCAAACGTAGCCATGAACAAGAGGAACGCCATGCCGACAGGGGACGGGGAGCTGGCAGCCACAGAGGGGTGAGGAGCTGGAGAAACTAAGGCTGCAATCGGCTTCACCCCAAAGGAGTTCTCAGACTACTCGTGGAAATGAAACCAAAGCGCATAGATCATGTTGCTATCTGAGACAGTGAGTGATAAAGTCAAAATAAATGGCTGGGAGGGGGGCGGGCCGAGCTGCGTCTTGGACAATGGGGAGGGTCTGATAGTGTTTTACAGTAAGCTTCATCCAAGAAAGGCAGGTAGCAAAGATTTCTTCTTGCCCTTGGGGTCCCCTTCTCTGATCAGTTAAAACACCCCACTCACACCGATGTCGGAAAGTATTTGGGTCCCCTAAACTGAACCAAGTCCTCTTGGGTGCAACAAGTCACAGTGCTCTGGAGAGCGCCCTTGGGGGCCCTCTCCAGCCTGTCCTCGGTATTACTCAAAGGAACAATTGCCTGGTCTTGCGAATCGGGAACTACTTAAAATAAAATGACTGTGTTTTATATGATGAATTTAATTCTTTTCTAATGAATTTTATCAGACTGTTCTTCTTAGCACAGTTTGCAATACAGCCGTGCTGGACTATTTTCTAGCATCAGAAAATAAATTAATTTGAGATTTTTTAATCACATTAAAACGATATTAAAACCCCGGCGTGATTTTGTTAGCCCCTTTGCCGGAGCACACTGCGCAGTCTCCACGGCAGCCCAGCCCGGGGAAGGTGCTGTCGCTCAGTCTCCGGGTGCCCCGTGCACCCAGACTTGTGGAACCGCTGGCTGTCCATATTTTCGTGTGGACAACTGGAATAGAAAGGTTAGCCCCTCGAAGCACATTCTCCAGAGTCAGAAGGTGTCATTCCCGTCTCGGCAGGGACGCAGTAATACATCTGCTCTCTGGTCTGTGACACTCGCCGCCTTCCCCAGTCTGTCCCTGGACAGCGACGCCTGTCATCTTGTTATGAGACTCTACGGAAAGCCGGGCTCACCCCTGCCATGGCAGAAATGACTCGGGCCTTCCGAGTCAGTGTCATTAGTCGCCCCGCACGTGGAGGGCCTCCTTCTGACATCCCAACCTCAAGGAAGCCTGCCTACTTCAGCTGGGGTCCGTGTGAACCATAGAAATTGCAGCGGAGGCTTGACGGGGGCGCCCTGGCATAACTGGAAATTGAGAACCTCCTTGAAGGCTTTCTTGTCCCTGAGCTTGTCTGCTTTGCAAAGCCCCCTTCTCCCGGAGCTAATTCGCCGTGAGGCTGTGGCTGGCCCTGGCACGGTGAGCGCCGGCAGGGTAAATATCCCACCTGAGCTACCGTGCGGATGGCTGCAATGCTGGTGTTAAAAATGCGGAAAGAAGGTACCCCAACCACATTCACGTGGCCTCCCAGCGGCAGGGCGTGGTCATCGTTGGGAGACTGGACCCCTAAATCGCTCATGCTCTGGAAAGTAGAAACTATATACAGGACAGAGTGGTCACGAGCACGGGACTAGTGGCGGGCGAGTTCCAGCTGGAAAGCAATGTCAAGGAAGTGACAGAACCTCCCTGAGCTCAGCTTCTCTGCACGATGAGTAGGAGACCGGAACCTGCCTCAAAGCACTCCAGGGTCTGGGCGCCTGGGTCACTCAGTTGGTTAAGTGTCCGACTTCGGCTCAGGTCATGATCTCACAGTCCATGAGTTCAAGCCCTGCCTTGGGCTCCATGCTGACAGCTCAGAGCCTGCTTGGGGTTCTCTCTTTCTGTGCCAATGTATATAAAGTTAAAAAAAAAAAAAAGCAATGAGGTTTCAGGGATATCATCAAGAAGCCATAACGTCCAAAAGGGGCCAAGGATAGACCCTGCGCTAAAGCTCACGGCTTCCACGGGACCACGCTGGCCCTCTTCTCCCCCTCACGGGCCCCTCTTCGTTGGTCCGTTTTGCTGGCCCTTCTTCCTCTGTCTGCCTTCCGTGGGCTCCTCGCGGCTCAGACCTGGCTCCTCTCCCCCTCCCGGGAGATCTCCCCCTTCCCTACAGAGTCCATACCACGCCTTTGCAGGGTTCTCGGACACAACCCTGTAACCCCTTCTCTCCTCCAGAATTTCTTTTCTGTGTTTCCGTTGGAGTTCTCCAGGTAGATGTCGCACCACACCGAACCCAGGAGGTGTCCTTGAGCCTCCCTTTCCTCAGCACATGCATCCAGTCCACCCCCAAAGTCCTGCCAAGTCTATCTCCAAATAAATTAGGGATCCCCCTGTCCTGCCGTCTTCACCCTTCTATTGTGGGCGGTCATTGTCTCATAGCAGGGCAATGCTTGCTGGGTCTACCAGCCTGTCTTCAATCGGCTCTATGCTCTTGAACTACGGTGAGCTCCTAAAGTTATAAAAAGGACCATGTATTCTCCTAACAGTTTTTAATGGCTTTCCATCCCCTTTCGATTAAGCCCTCACTCTCCTTGGCCACAAAGCTCTGAGTGGTCAGGTCCTTATGTGACCCACGACCTCATCTCTCCGGTTGTGTTCCAACCACATGGGCCTTCTTTCTAATCGTTAAACATTTCCAGCAATAGCATACCTCAGGGCCTTTGTATATGCAGTTCTCACTGCTTAGAATGAATGCTAAGCTCTCCCATCACCACAGACACACACACACACACACACACACACGCATGCACACGCACAGGGCTTATTACTCTAGTATTTTCTGTCTTGGTCCTTCACTTACTTCTTATCAGGTATTAAAAATCATAGGTGCTCAATTTCTTCATTGTGTTTTGTTTGTTTGTTTGTTTGTTTGTTTGTTTGTTTTTGTCTGATCCTCCCACCAAACTGAGAACTCCAAGCAAAGAGCCTCTCTGTCCTGTTCACTCCTTTGTCCCATCTGGGGACTAAGTGCCCCGCCACAGAGGAGGTTTGGAATGTGTTTCTCGAATGACTGAGTGAATGGGAAAATAGAGAGACAGATAAATAATGCATCACATCTGGCCTGGTTTGTGGCAGGTGCTTACTCAAAGATTAGTTTTCGCCACTGTTCAGAAGAGGTTTCTTGTGTCCACTTAGTCATTTCTTAGGTGGCCTTGTTACGGATGTTGACGCCTTAGTGTCAAGGAAGTCTAACTTTCCCAATCGCGTGGGGATGTTTTACAGCAGCCAAGCTCCCCTGAGCTCTGGGGCAAGGCTGGAGGTGATGCAGGCAAGTGCGGCCTACCAACCGAGTGTGCGGACTCCTCTTTCTGAAGAGGAAAGTCAGAATCTGTCCTTGCCCCCACGGGGAGCGGATGGGCGTGTGTGCGCGCGCGCGCACACACATGCGTGCGCATGCGTGCACGCATGGATGGTGATCTTTGATATATTATCAGTGATTTCATAGAGCTGCATCTATATACCTCCTTTGAAAAGGACATAGGTGGGGCGCCTGGGTGGCTCAGTCGGTTAGGAGGCCGACTTCAGCTCAGGTCATGATCTCACGGTCTGTGAGTTCGAGCCCCGCCTGGGGCTCTGTGCTGATGGCTCGGAGCCTGGAGCCGGCTTCGGATTCTGTGTCTGCCTCTCTCTCTCTGCCCCTCCCCTGCTCATGCTCTGTCTCTCTGTCTCTCAAAAGTAAATAAATGTTAAAAAAAAATAAAAAAAAAAAAAAAGAAAAGGACCTAGGTAACAAATCTAAGATATTTGCTAACAAATGTTGGTTACCAGACAGTTTTCACTCCACTTCTCCCTGGAGATCTGATTATTGGCAGTTTGTCCGTGGGGATCCATCGACCTGGGTGCTTTTGAAGAGAAAATAAGTCGCAGGAAGACCCAACGATGCAGATACCGGCACCCCAATGCCCCTTGCAAGAATGACTGCCTTTTGGGGTTCGTGCTCGTGAGAGGCAGTGTCTGACTATCTACCCAAGAGTTATCATCACAAAGCAGCTGTTTTAATGTTCAGAACCCTAGATCAGACAGATTTCTGTCCATCTTGCCATCTCCCTGGTTTTGCGGTAGTAAAAAATATATGTATCGTTTCACCCTGGGGATTCTGATGTTAAAATATATAAATGAAAGAAATTGACTTCGGGCCTAAAAATAAATGTATAATGCAATAATAACTGATAAACTAATAAATATCTATCACCATTATATTTCAAGATTTCCCAAAGATATCTGAAGAGCACTTAATTGTTACTGAGTAATCAATTATTCAATTAACCTTCTTCTCATTGAATATATATTTGATACAACTTTTTGAAGCTTCAGCTTTAAAAGGTTCCTATCGATCGAAAGTTTCAAGGCCATATGGTCTGAATATCGGATTTGTGCTGTCATGATTGACAGTGTAGGCTTGTAATCACATGCAAATATTTCAGATGGTGTAAGTTTCGATGATGAGGCTACAATGGTGATGCTCATTTTGCAGATACATAGATTTATGTGCACGTGTTTATATATTACGCACACAGAGTCTCGGCTTCATGCACGCACTCCCGCAGCCCTGTGCACACACACACGGTGCCTGTTTCATTTGGTACAAATGTTGACCAAATAACAGGCCCCATTCCAGACGTGAGCCCACTGTTCCGAAGAGTAACTGCATCATCTCTGAGGCCACGTGGTGATTCAGTGATTCGAATTTTGGAAGTCTTCTATTTAAATAAGATAAGAGACTAGCAATGCTCTCAAACGCAAAAATTAAATTGCATGAAGCTCGGACTTGCAAGTTGAAGAAACAAAAGTCATTTCAACTCAAGGGAAACCTTTTCTGCTCTGTTTGGTCCTATTTTACTTTTCTAGAATCTTCTCGGGCACTCTCAGGTTTGTAAAAGCCTGCCTTGACTACTTCTCTTAATTTCACCTTTCTCCTGACGGGAGTTCTATGTGTGGGTGTGTGGAATCCAACAGTGGGCACAGTCTTTTTTCATGACGGGAGTCGGTAGATACAATGCAACGTTCCAGAAATCTTTGGAAAGTGTTGCTGGGGCGAAGGATGGGGCTGGTGTGACGGGGTCCGAACCCATCCCCCTAAGTGTGAGGTCCTACAAACCCCGTGGCACCAATGGGTGCAAGCTTTCTGAAGGCCGAGGAAGAAATATGGATCAACTAGATACAAAAAGTACATTTCTTTTCACTCAGCAATGCCATTTCTAGGAATCCCAAAGAAAACGACCTGACATTTCTACACGGATATTAATCGACACACCCTCTGATAATGGGGAAAACTTAGAAAACGAGCTATATCCCCACGAATGTGGGAAAAATTAAGTAAATGAGGTGCCTCCGTATGACGGAAGACCATGTAGTCATAAAATTATATAGCAGAGGAATAATTAATGATGTGGAGAAATATTGACAGTGCCTATAACGGTTAGTGAAATCTATATTTGAAGCATAAATTTTGTAAAAACATATTCTCTCGTCATGCACAAAACAAAGGAGCCTTGGATTTGCACTCAGAATTCCCAGGGGTCATCTCCAGGTATTGAGACGCTAGGATATTATTCATTCTGTCTTTATGCTTTTCTTTATTTTCCAAATCTCTTACATATTTTAATAACCAACTCCCAAAGATCTTGAAATGAGCACAGTTTATAATAGCTCGGAGCTGAAATTATTTGGGGCATCAAACTTTCTCGAAAATGCTTTGTGATCGTGGGGGTCCTTCTCGACACCCTCTCGCCCCCCTGTCCCTGAGCCTGCCCGCCACCCCTCTCTCTCTGCTCCCTGTTTACGGAAGCGACAGCGCTGAGCTGTGGGTGCTGGGATGGGCCCCCCCAGAACCCAGTTGTAATCAAGATATTAGCAAAGAGTTTCTGTCCTGAAAAATACCACAAACAGGCTCGGTTTGACCTCCTTAATGCACGAGCACTTTAGTAATCTGCGCCTAATGATTTTTTACATTAAGCCCCAGCTTGTGTTGGGCCCTTGTGAGGCGCAGTAATTTAAGAACAGTCATTTTGCACATTCCTATCCCATTATGTTACATTGTTACTGAATAAAGACTGGTATTATGTTGCTCCCATAAAGGGCAGAAGTGGCCTGAATTTTATCTGCTGAACGAATCAATCTGGATTATGTCAGCTGAAAAGAATTGCAGACTCCAGTGTCTCCCGCAGATGGGGGTGGGGGGGTGGTGGGGGGACAGGGTCTTTTTTTTTTTTTAATGTATCTGTTCGTTCTGAATACACGAGCTAAGATAATACCTTGTGGTGACTGAAAAGTAGTTTCTCTCTCTTATTTTTCAATGAGGAGTGTACCAATTATCATTTCAACATAACGTATTAGGAGATCAATTGGGAACTGCAAGCTATTTCCCCATGTTAATACTGCGCTGCATTGAAGCTTTCCTGACGGCCTGTCGGAGCTGTGGGAAAGAGACGGAGCAAATAATGAGGAAGGCGCTTAGAAGAAAGGCAGAGGGTGGGGCTTGGCAAGGGATGTGAACAATTCATCAACAACTCAACAAGGATGATGGAAAAAATAAGTCCTCCCTAAAGAAAAAGGGAAAAGTTTTTTCTTTTCCTTTTTTTTTTTTTTTTAAAGAAATCGTTTCCCCTGGAGGGCGGGGGGGGAGGGGGGGCACATTTAACCCACCTTTGTCCTGCTTCTCCCTGAGCTGATTTTAAACTTCCTGAAATCAGCCAGGGCTTCCCTTTGAAATGGATAGTGCACATTTAAACAGTGGGCATTCTTTAGCAATCAGGTTAAGAAAACAGTGTCTAATTTCCTGTCCATTCGTGCAAATTTCTTAGCATGTGGTAGTGTCATTTAATATCTAAGGACAGTAATGCCCTGCTTTGACTTCGGAAAATGCAGACAAATCCTCTGCGTGAAATAATTTGTGTGATCTTTGAACTGACCATGAATAAAATCAAGCTCTTACTCTGCGCCCTTATTTATATGGTGGAGAAAACCTTTGAAACTCAAAACTCTTCAGGATATAGTCTATGTATCCAGTAAGTTGCTTAAAATAACATAACTCTGTTGCATTTTAGAAGCCCCCTCCCCGCTCCTCCAGCCACCATTATGCAACTCCTTCCAAATATTTACCTTAGAAATGAATAGGCTTTTCTAATATTATTGTGCTCAGAGTTGCTAAATTTCCATTCGGCAGGCCTAATTCCGCCATCTGCAAAGTTCTAGATTTTATAATACTTATAAGCTGTTTCTAATCTATTTTTACTGCCTTGTTCTGTCCTGAAATGTCAAAGAGCGCAGAATAGGTCTTGGAATTAACATGACAGTTAAGAAACTTGGCAAGGTTTTACAGCAGATTGTGACATTAACAAAATACAAAGGAGAACGGTGAAATTAACATTAATGCATGCTCGCAGACACTATAAAAATCTATATGTCCATGATCGGGGAATTAAAAAATAGGCATGTTTTTAGGATGATGCTATTAAAGACAGATCTTTCCTCTGAAAAGAAATTTCCATATGAAAAGGAACTTACTAAAAGTAATGCCGTAATCCCCTCTCTGGAATGAACAACAGGTTTATGGTCCTAGGTCAAGGAGGCATATGGCTGTCTCCGGTTGCCAATTTTTTTCCTGGGCTTCTTTAATCTGTGATAAAACTGCTTTGAAAGCACTAATAGCATTTTTTCACAGCTGTGAAGGAGATCGTATGATCGATGTACCTAGAAGGGAGATCATTTGTTTAGATTCACAGATTGAAAAAATAAATCACTTAAGCTCACTTTTAATGTCATCATGGGAAGGTTTCAAACGGCGCTATCTGAAGGAATTCATCTCTCTTTCCCCCTCCTTCTCTCTCTCTCTCTCTCTCTCTCTCGTTCTCTCTCAGCAGCTGCCAGAATCTGCTGGTCTCGGTTATTCCTTGGTGATTGTAGCTGTGTACACTGTCATAAACCTGACCTTGGGCTGCCGTTGTAGGAACACTCTGTGTTTTAGGGACGCGGAGTCTTGGCGTTTGAATCACGCTGGGCTGCTTTCTAGAGGACGGGGGTGGTGTACAGACTCTGATCATTGGCCTCCGACCCCGGCTCCGCTCTTGTCTGTGTGATCTTGGGCCAGTTGCTTAACTTCTCTGAGTCTCATATGCCTTATCTAAACTTGGGGGAAATAAAAGTATCTTCATCAATGGTTGCCTTAAAACAGTGTGCGTGTGTGTGTGTGTGTGTACTTCGATTTAGGCAGTTGTTTTTGTTTTGTTTTATTGAAAAGTTGGAAAACTCCGTGAGAGTGGGGCGGTAAGGATAAAATCTGAACCTTTGACCACACTTTGTTTGCGGTGGAGCCCTCGAAGCTGCCGTCAATGAACCCGCTCTGTTATAAAAATCTCTGACCCTGTGTGTGGTCCGGACACCTCCCAGCTGGGGTGGGGGGGCTCAGCCACAGGCTGCTGGCAACTTCTCATTTAACCACTCCAGGCCTCTGTTTCTCTATCTGTAAACAGGGCACAATAATCCTTCCTGAGGGTTCTGTGAGGAGAAGAAAGAGGCTTAATCAATAGGAAACACTTTGGAACTAAAAAAAATATATATATATATATATATATCCAATGGAAAAATAAGAGAAAGTTTAAAAAACAATAAACGGGCACCTGGGTGCGTCTGTCGGTTAAGTGTCCGACTCTGGATTTCGGCTCAGGTCAGGATCTCACAGTTTGTGGGATTGAGCCCTGCATCAGGCTCTGGGCGGACAGCCCAGAGCCTGCTTAGGATTCTCTCTCTTGCTCTGCACTCGCCCAGCTTGCAAGTGTGCTCTCTCTCTCTCTTTTTCTCTCAAAAATACAATAAGACACAATAAACAGTAATGCTTTATTTTAATAGCCGTCCTGGCAGAACCTTCTCCATTGCTCTCTGCAGGTAGTGAAACGGGGGCCGGTGGAGGTGGCTCAGCCGGCCCGTGAGAAACAAGGCCCTGTGGGGGAGGAGCACCCTCTCTGCGCATCCACTCCCGGTCCGCCTGGGCTCGGAGTTCTCTGGGGGTACCTGCTTGCGGGGACAGGTCTCCTGGAGGTAGATCTGAGGGACCTTGCCTGTTCGAAGGCTGTGGGGCTGGCCCAGGAAGGGGAAGCCCGGCAAACTCTGGGTCTCTCCTGGAGACTCTTCCTCCCGCTGAAAGGTACTTACGTGTCCATGGCAGGCCTGAGGGACCAAGCCAATTCCCCTCCAGCTGGACAACGGCACTCCTGCAAAGGCAGTGGGGAAGTCCGCGGCAGAGTAGAGGAGTTTTCGCTTGGGGCCAGAGGGCCGAGGGAAACAGGGGCCACCGGCAGAGGACAGAAGACGTGCCACAGTTGTCCACGGGCATGCGTGCTCACTGGACCACCTTAGGCTGGTCTCCGGGAGATACTATGCCCAGGCCCAGCGCCTCCCAGCAGCAGGTGCGGCCCTACCTCCTGCTGCACCCTGTAATCACTAAGGACGGATACCTCAGCATCCTTGATGCCTCCGGTGGCTCAGGCCCCTGTTGCCGGGTTCTTTTCCAGGTCATTGGGGGACGGGCTGGGCATCCTTCTCTTCCGACAGTCCTCTTTCCTGGTCTTCTCAGGGGGATGCAGGCAGGCCCTGGCTGCTCTTACCTCCTTCCTCCAGCAGATGGCGGTCTCTGCACAGCAATGAGACCCACGTTTCTGTTAAGGCTAAAATCCAAGTGGCTCTGTTCCCTTTGGGCACTGGACATTCTGAGCATTACGGGGGGATGGGATGGGTATTCTAGGAAGAGCCCTGTGTCCTGTGGGGGGAGGACGCAGTATCCCGAGGAGCCTACACCTGGGATGAGGGGGTGCCGGGGATGTCACTTGTCTGGTCCCCTGCCTCAGAGCTGGGACCCGGAGACATGTTTTAATTTTTCCATTAGTTTAAAAAAAAAAAAAAAGACTTGCTCGCATTTAAAACCCAGAATATTTACAGAGTATTGCAGGCTATCTCTGTGAAAGTCAGAAGATATGGTGACACCAGACTGGTCCCCGGGAACACAAGGGGAAGGATACAAGGGGCCCTCTGTCCCTCTGGGCAGTTCATGTGCTCTTGGGTCGGCCCGCTTCTTTCCAGGCTGCAGGCTGTCCCGTGAGTTGGGGACGTCACATCAAAACTATCCTCGTGAGGCTTCTGTGAGGTCATTGCGGTGACACCTGTTTATCGGATGCTGGCTGTGTGTCTTGGCTCCCAACCCCCGGAACTGGGGACCTGCCTCATGTTAGCTTGTTTATACCTCGGGACAGGTGTCATTACCCCCATTTCATGGCAGGGGAAACTGAGGCTCAGGGGAGCCACCAGCTCATGTGGGCCCGCTCATGGCACAGCCCGGCGGCCAAGCGTAGGGCTGCAGCTGGGCTGAGCGGATCCCCTCCTACCTGGAGGGGCTGTCCGCCTGGCTCTCACACCCGCGGTGTCCGTCAGACGCCGAGGCTGTCTGCCTGCTCAGGTGGGCGGTTCGAGACCTCAGACGGCAAAGCTCCCCCATAGGCCAGAATTCAAGGTTAACTGAAGTAACTGAGAAAGACTGTGTCTAAAACGGTGCGAGAAGACAAGCTTTTAGCTAGCTTTTGGTTTTGTTTTGAATAAGAAGAAATAAGGTAACCTCACATTTTCAGGTTCTCAGACTAGATGGATACCTGTCTGCTCTGAAGGCCCGGGGAGTGTCGGGTCGCCCTAGAGAGAGAGCAGTACGCGAACGCCAGCAGCCCAGGCACTATGGCCACAGCGGAGAGTACGGAAGAACAGCAGGCCGGTAGATAACTGTTACTATCTACTACTGTAGCTCCTAGCATCCGACGGTGCGCGAGGATCTGTGCTCCGGGCCTCACATACGTTAGTTTATTTTATCCTCCGACCCTGTGAAGAATGAATTATTGTTATTCTCATTTCACAACTGGGGAAATGCAGGCTCAGAGAGGTTAAGTAACTGGTCTAAGGCCACACAGCTGGTAATCAGTAGAGTCAGATTTGAAACCAGATCCACAAGGCACCATCGTTTCAAGGCATTTCGTTTAAACGGGCACATAATTCGCCTCTGAAGGGACCGCGGTGCCCTTGAGAAGTGCTAAGTGCCCTAGCTATCTGGATTCCTCTTGGATGTTAAACATAATATTAGAAAAAAATCAATTTAATTCTTTGGCTCACAGCAATGGTCTTGGCCACGTTGTCTCTCTCTCCAGGAAAAACGTTTTTGTAAAACTGGAACGTTTGCCCTAGAGACTCTCCCCCAGGCTGTGCCGAGTCCCCTAGAGTGACCGTTCCTGACCTTGAGTGGAGATCTGAGTAGCTCTCCTGGTGGGGGGGCCGGGCTTGACTTTCCTTTTGTCTACGGAGAGTTCCTGCATCCCTGGGCCAATCATCGATCCCTTCTCGACTTTTCTCCCCAACGTGCTGCATACCCCGGGCCCCGACCAGGCTACAGTCACTTCTTAGTATATGTGGGTGTGGGGGCCCGTCCTGAGGAAGCCCTGGGGTGCAGTGGGGAGGTTGGTGCAGCCCTGGAGGGCTCTGAGGAAAAGCCCTTGGCAGCCCGTCAGCCAGACCCCGGCCGGAAGGGCCAGCCCAAGTTCCTTGCGTTAGGGTTCACAGGAACCTGTGTGGGGGCCCAGGGGCTGGCTCCAGCCTCCGCCCTGCCTCTTGTTGCTGCTGCTGTTCATAGGCGATGTGTGTGTCCCTTATAAGTGGAATGACGCCTCCTGGTCGCTGGAGGCAGCAGCACGGGAGGACCCCAGCTCCTCACCGGTGAGAAAGTCCTTGGCTGCTCTCGTCATGGGGTACTTGTCACCATGCCCACCAATCCTACCTCCTCTCCCTTAGCTCACCTTGCGAGGGCCGCCCGCGTGCCCGTGCCTTGCCAGGGCAAAATGCAAGGTATCGACGGAGCTTTCGTTTAATCAAGAAAAGGATCCCACACCCTTAATTCCAGAAGGTGCCAGGCCAGGCTCAGAAGGGCGGGGCAGCTGAGGAGCAGGACCTGGACACCCTCCAGCTCAGGGCGTGTGGGCTCCGGGTGGGCGTTAGGAGCAGGTGGCGCGGGGGCCCTTCTGCGCGCGGGGCAGCTTTCCCGCGGCCTCCGGCGCTCTCGGGTGAGGCAGGCCCGAGGCTTCTCAGAGCGCAGCTAGATGGTTCCTGGGATGGGGGAGACGCACAGCAGGAGCAGTAGCCAGAATAACGGTACACCGAGGCGATGCCCAAGTTGGCAGAGGCATCCTAGCTACTTCTGGAGAGGAAAGGACCATACCAGCAGTTCCGGGAAGTGCCTTCTGTCCGGTGGGTCCCCCCATGTCTGCTCCTCACTGTCTCCCCAACTGGGCATCTAGCAGGCTGAGCAGCGCAGATGTGTTCCGAGGACCCCTGGGGACCGCCGACGGCTCAGAGCCCATTGCCCGCAGCCCCCTTGACCCACTCTCTCCGGGAGGCTGTCTGTCTGCGGTCGGCGTCCCTGAGGATGACTGACCAGCCTGACTGCTGAAAGAAAGGACAGGCCTCTGGAGAGTCTGGGGTGTGGGGACCCTTGTGGGGGCAGGCAGGTGACGGGGGAGGAGCCCATGATTCCCCAAGCTAAGACGCCGGAGCGCTGGGAACCTGAGGCGGCCACAAGGGGGCACCCGAGACCCGCGGAAGGCTCAGGCTCCCTTTATAAAACCTGGGAGGTGACAGACAAGGTTGTGCCAGGGGAGTAGGTGGCTTCAACTGACACAAGTCCCAGGTCACTATTACTGGGGTACTAGGGAGGCATGCAGGTGTAAAATCGTTCTACTCCTGAGAAAAATTAAAAGAGAAAAGGCCTCAGACGAATCCCTTGGTTCAATTACGGATTCATGGAAACAGCATGCATTTATGGAGCACTGCCTGTGTGCAAAGCTTAGGGGTACGATTTGAGTAAAATGGAGTCGTTCCTTCTTCTCTGAGGGGTCTCTCTGAGGGGCAGGAGGTGGAAAGAGCTGGGCCGAGTCACGCCCAAACAGGCACGTCCTGCTCTGTCCCGCCCTTGCCTGGCCCTGGCTTGGACAGCATGCCCTTGGGGTGAGAGCCACACCCATAGTTGGCATCCCTGTAGGCTCCAGCGTCTCCCAGGCGGAGGATGGAGGGGTCATGGGGACCGGTGTGAGGCCGGCAGGAGGGAGGTTCTCGCGTGCTCCGGGGTCAGGTCGCCTGGGTGCGTCCTCGGTGGGAAGAGCTACCACGGTCCGCAGTATTCCAGCCGTAAACTTGGCCAGTCCACGCGTCTTGTCCCAGCAGGGGCAGGCACGTGGTGGTTCCCCAGGTGCCCCGCACACAGGAAGCGCTTCGCAGTGGAGGCCGCCACTGCCGTCAGCATCGTCTTCGTTCCGGGCCCCGCCAGGGAGATTGGGCAGGTTGTGCCGGCGCGGCAGGGGCCGATGTGTCGTTCATGGTCAGGTCAGAGCCAGCCTTGTTGCCCCGTGGGAGCATCTCGTGGGAACATATCGCAGGGACCAGGGTCTTCCTTCCCCAGGGGACCTTTCTGGAGTGACCCCTGGTTGGGGCCCTGAAGGCGGGAGCCACTCTGGGGCCAGCCCCACCAACACGGAGCGCAAGGAGGCAGTGTGGTCCCTGACAGGCTGGCTGCAGGTGCTGGCACCTCGGAGGCGAGTGCACGCGTGACTGCCCACGTCACTGCGCCCTTTTTCCCAGCAGCTCCCGCGTGTCCTCGGCGCCCAGCCTCAGCCTTCATCATGGGTCCATTACTCGCTCACTCAACACACCCATGTGCCAGGCCCACGACAGACCCTGGGGGTTGTTATTCCCGTCCACGAGGACGTGGCTGTGGTGTGGGCAGCGTGAGCATGGGGGGGGGACGTGCCTCGGGCTCTGTCCCAGTGACAAACATTCAGGCCTGAGATTGGGGAAGGGGTGAGGGAAAGTTCCTGAAGGAAGCAGCTGATCTGACTCCTGGAGGAATTGGCTGGGGAACGGTGACAGAGCTGAGGGCTTCACGGCTGAGGGCACCGCATGCTGGACGCAGGGGAGAGGCTGGCACAGCCAGAGGACTGCGAATTGTGTCCCGGAGCCAATGCGTGAGGGCGTTTCAGGAGTTGGGGGTCACGTCTGAGGAGAGAAGGAGGCCAGGTCACGGAGGCCTTGCCAGCCCAAGGAGGAGGTGATGACAGCTTTGTCCAAGGGGCCATGGCTTGCAGAGGGCAGGGTGAGGACAATCGTGGGAGCAGGAGAGGGGGACAGACACCGAGACTGTAGGAGGCGTCTCCTTCTCAGTGACCAGGGGTGAGGAGGAGGTGGGTGGTGGGCAGCCACCTCAGGGTTCACGAGGCGCGAGGTATAAACAGATACTCAGGTGGACATTTGCTGCAAGTACAAACGGCCGAGAGCATCCCGCCAGTCAGGTGTGGCAGGAAGGACCCCTGGGGGGCCGCACGGGCCGGGGAACATGGCTGCCCTCTCGGCATCCCGACGGCCTGCCCAGAACCTGCCCACAACTGGACCGGATTCCGAGGAGTGAGGTCGACACGCCAGGACCCACCTGTGCGGCCAAGCCTGCACCACCCACTAGAGCCATCCGAGGTCTTCGCCTGGGTCGAGAATATTTAATCAACGCAAGAGCAATTACATGGCCAGGGACACCGAACGTAGACTGAGGAAGTCACTTCTCCTTATGCTGCAGTTCAGAACTCCTGACCAGCGACCAGCTGAAGGCGCCTTCCTCCTTAGAGGCCCCTTTGTGTCGGCAGAGGTCCTGACTACCCTGACAACGTGACAACGTACAGACCCACGTTACTGTGCCCGGGCTTCCCAGGCTGTACCCCGCAAACGTCATATTTTATACAACAATACGTGCGTGCGGAATAGTACAATTAACTACCTAAATCAGATGCTAAATTTTGATGGCTGGTCATCACGTTATATTTAGGATATTATTTCTATGAAAAAGAGCATTTTAAGATCCATGTAGAAAACAGGGTCGAAGCTGAGAGAGACAGTCTCCCCTCAACTCCGCCATAATGCTCTTTTACTCAGGGCTCAGAGTTCCGAATTTGAGGATCTGTTAGGGGGATTCGTGAGACGCTCTGGTTAAAAACAAAGAGCAGGCAAGCAAGCAAGAAAACAAACAAAACCCAGTACCACTCGTTACTTCTGTACCTAGGCCTTTGCTTGGATTTTTGCAGAATCAGACTTGAGACACAGGTTGTTTTCTCAGGAGGAGATCGCAGGAAGCATGGGAGGGGGTGGGGACACGAGACAGGAAACAGAGGAACCAAGACAGGTGAATTTCAGAGCAGGGCACTGCTGCGGGCAATGGGGCCTCGGTCCTGCTGGGGACCCACCGTAGGCCCCTGGGGGCATGTCCCAGGGCTGTCCGGCAAGGCCCACGGAAGCCGGCATGTCTACAAACCAATTTCATCTTTGCTCAGTTGGACGAACAATCTGGCCCCTCAATCCAATGTGATCCCGTGGCTGACGAGACCTCAAAGATCCGGGAAACTTTGGGCTCCTGTGGGGACAGGCAGTCCCCCATCTCTGGACACACGGGAACGTAACCTCTGGAGCCTCAGTTTCCTCGTCTGCAAAGCCAGCAGTTCCCGCCCCCGCCCCGGACCATTCCGGGATGATGTGTGTGACACGGTGCTAGACGGGACCGGAAGCTGAGCTCGGGACCGGAAGCTGAGCTCGCGACCGGAAGCTGAGCTCGGGGCCGGCGCTTTGCAGGCACCACTTTGGTGGGTGATCTTCCTCTTTGACCCGCGTTCTCCCCTTTCAGCTCATTTCCAAATCACGGCTCTCCCCTTTCTGGAATAATTTTAGATGTCCCACACCGAGGGCCTGAACGCATTCACAGCTTCATCTCTGTAACCTGGAAGCTGACTTGAATTTTACTTTGCTGAGCTGGGCTGCCCGAGGGCGGGGCGGGGCCCATCTGCCCCCAACATGACGCCACTGTCCCTGCTGTCCAGGCAAGTCCCAAATCAAAGGGGTGGCAAAGTAGATGCTTCGGCCAGCCTCTCCAACCCTTTCCTTCTCAAGGCCTCTCGGCCGAGGCTCCGTGCCCCCTTCCTGCGTAAGGGAGAGCAGCCCATCCTCACTCACCCTCACTCGGGGCCCCCACCCCGGCAAGCATGCCTCCCGATTTCAGGGTCCCTGTGTTTATGGCTAAAATATTACCGATGACCGCCACGCAGCCCCTTTCTCCTACGTTGTCATTTTATGTTAATTGAATGCTCGTGTTAATCTAATAGAGTTTAGATTTATGTTGGGTTCTGTAGCGCGTCATATTTTAATCAATACACATTCCAACGTTTAGATGGAGAGATGGGAAAACCCGCTTCATCTCTGCACTCGGGTTCCATCAGCTGTCAATAATTCCTAATTTGAATCCTTCAGACAGTCAGATTTATGGGGTTGAGTACATTGCATTCATCACAGAAATTAACTTTTGGGGGAAATGAAGTGAAAGGTCACACAACATCTCGAAGAGGCAGATATTGTGTTTCGGAGATGAAGCGCTCTGAAATATTTACCCTCGGGAGGCGGCTGGCGGGGTGGCAGCAGGAGGCTTGACAGGGGTCCGGGTGTGGACCACCCGCAGAGGCAGCGCTCCTGGAGCAAATGGCGTCTCTTGGTCCAGGAAGGTCCCTTAGAGTCGTGGGGGTGTGGCTCTGGGCGTGGCTGTCCCAGGAGCTCTGTGGTGGTGGTGGTGGGGGGAGTCCCAAGGCTGGGGGGGGTGTAGAGTGTCAGGCAAAAGTGGATGCCATGGAATTCTGTTTGTCCTTTACTCACAGTGCGGTCTCTGGAACCGGAACCGGAGTTATTCAAATGCCCAGTGTACAGGGGACCGATGACCTGTAGGGAAAGGAAGGAAGCCAGCCAAGTGTGTTTTATCGAGCCCCATGGGTGCCTGGAGCTTTGGGGTGACTCTGGGGCCCGTGTGGAGCATTCCTGAGAGTTACCCCCCAAATGAGGGGGGCTGCGTTTGCAAAGTGCTGCCAGCGCTGGTTGAGTGTACCTTCCGGGGGTGGGGGAAGGGGCATTGACTTTCAGTCCATTGGCCGAGCATGGCTCTGCAGCCGAGGAAAGCGTCAGCAAAGTCCTCGGGGGAGTATTAGTGCTGGAAGGAGGCAGCCGTTGGCATTTAGACATGAGGGACAAGGGGACAGGGCGGGCACTCTCAGAGATGGTCCTTCCATCCATACTCAGGGCCCAGGAGGAGAACGGTCCGTGGCCGTTTGAGTAGACCACAATGGGCACCAGGATGGGCTCCACTGCCCACCTGCCTGTCTTGCCAAACCCTTCCCCCCAAAGACACTATAGTAGCTGAAGGTGGCTGGGAGGCTATGCTTTTCAGGGCTCCCCAAGGGACACAGATAAGAGTGCAAAGACTCATGGGGCTCAGTTCCCTTCCGATTTTGTGGCTCTAATTCCTGTAGCTATCCAAAGGGTGTTGCCTATTGATACTGGAGTCTTTCATCCCACCTCTGAGGAACTGGTTATGTCACTGAGACTGCAGGGGCCATTAGACACCTGCAGAGAGAACTGTGTCAGGATTAGCGGTAGCCTATCTTCATTTCTGCAGTATAGATAGGCAAACGGATCTGCCCTTGAGTTTGCTAACTCAGCATTTGTGCTGCAATGCGCCCTGAGTCCCCACCCATGCACCCAGAGCAGGCTGCTATGGCCTGGCGGCCAGGGAGAGAAAGCCATGCAGAGGGTCATCTGGTAGACCCAGGTAGAGCCAGGCACCTTCCTGTCAGTGTTCGCGGTTCGAGACTCCTGTTGGTCGCCGCTTTGCTTTCAGACGCAAAGGCAGTGAGTGTCCACTTAGTGCCCGAGGAAGGATGGAACATTGGTTGACTTCCCCGATCTAGCTGTTCTGCACCCAGAAGAGGCGCATTCGGGACCACAGAGATGGAAGCCATCCGTGAGCTTCTCCCACGAAGTGGGTGTTCGGTAGTACCACTAATATGCCTTTGCTTTTAAACTTCAAACGCCGAGAAATTTGTAACACTTCAGGTCTTTGGAGGTAGTGCATTCTGGGTGTTCACAGGAAACAATTTCCTTGTCTCTACCGTGCTTCAATATGAATGTGAGCCCTTGGGTATAAGACCTTATGCACGCTGAACGGGATGGCACGGCTGTGTGTGCCTTTGTAAATAATGTGGCTTTCACTCTGCAAGTTCACTCCCTGCACCCCATGCTGAGAAGTCATGTGACCAGGAGAGGGGAGCCCTTCCATCCACGCTGTTTTTTGGGAACATATCTGTATTTGCGAAAATCCATTATAACCTCATTGTTGTTGGGGACGCCGTTAATAAATGAAGGTAGCACAAAATATGATTTTAAATCAGTTTAATAAAATTATTCAAGTAGATTTTAAATCATTTTTACAGTTGATTTAACATTTGTGACTGGTTTATAGATTATGATATAGGATGGTGTTTGCATCTTTGCAATTTTATTCCAATTTAGAAACAGTACAAATATTAATTTTTGCTTCAATAATGGAGCCTTTGAGAATTAAACTTGTCTTTTCGCAACACATATTTTATGAAAATGATTTTAATATGATTTTTAATATATTTTTGAGGAACTTCTTGCAGGGAAACCCTTTTAACAAGGACTTACATGGAAGTATCTTCTCGAAAGTTTCTTGTGAGACAAAGGTAAACCAGCAGTTTCTAGGGAACAGGGTTTTGTTTGTGGGATCCATGACCCGATGCTTTTTCTATAATTGAAGAATGTTCCGAAGCTTCTAGAAATGGTTTCCGAAGTATTACAAGCCCAAATTAAAGTCAACTTTGATTTGTGCCCAGTGGGTTGTGGTGATTATTCGGGGCAGGGTGAGGCTGGATCTATGGGGAGGCCAGAGAGCTGGTGGGTGCTCGGGGGCAGGTTGGGCTTCACGGGCCCAGCTCCTGTCTGCACACCTACCTGGGCTCTCTAAGGATTGTCTACTTCTCAGTTCGGCCTGGGTTTAGTAGTAGTGATCTCAACAGGCAGGTGGCCAACAAGCAGGTCCCCCTCTGGACTAAATCTCAGGCTGCAAGGAAAGGACACTGGCCACTCACCTCCCTGCCACACTTGCCCATTGGGCCACACTTGCCCATTCTGCTGCCTGCACCAGGCTGTGGTCACGGCACCTCCCTGCTGAGCATGGTCTACCTTGGGTGCGTCCAAGGGTACCTGCTGCTTTCCAGATGGGACGTGGTCCTGGGTTAGAGTCTCGGTAGGAACGGCCTCCCGGGGGAGCAGGAATAGCAGCAGCACACCTGTCTTCTTGGGTGCCACCTGGGGCTGACCGCTGGAAATCGCAGGGAGGGGCCAACTGCTCCTGTGTCTCTGAGTGCAGCGATGGAGACAACCAGGGGCTCCATCGTGTGTGAGTTTTGTCTTCTCTGGCTCCAACAATTCCTTTTAAAAGCCCCCTAAGGAAATACAACTCAAAACCATGTCGAGATACTACCTCACACGGGTCAGAATGGCTAAAACGAACAGCTCAGGAAACCGCAGATGCTGGCAAGGATATGGAGAAATGGGAACCCTCCTGTGGCGTCGGTGGGAATGCAAACTGGTGCGGCCACTCTGGAAAACAGTGTGGAGGTGCCTCAGAAAATTAAAAATAGAATTACCCCATGACTCAGCAATAGCCCTACTAGGAATTTATCCAAAGGATAGAAGAGTGATGATTCGTAGGGACACATGTACCCCAATGCTTATAGCAGCACTAACAGTAGCCAAGTTATGCGAAGAGCCCAAATGTCCGTCAGCTGATGGATGGCTAAAGAAGACGTGGTTTATACATACAATGGAGTACTACTTGACAATGAGAAAGAATGAAATCCGGCCATTTGCAGCAACGTGGATGGAGCCGGAGGGTATCGTGCTGAATGAAATCAGTCAGTCAGAGAAAGACAGATACCATATGTTTTCACTCACATGTGAAACTTGGGAAACTTAACCGAAGACCATGGGGAAGGGAAGGGAAATAAGTTACAAACAGAGAGGGAGGCAAACTATAAGAGGCTTTTAAATACTGAGAACAAACTGAGGGCTGATGGGGGAGGGTCGGGGTGAGGGGAACATGGGCGATGGGCACTGAGGAGGGCACTGGTCGGGATGAGCGCTGGGTGTTGTATGTAAGCGATGAATCATGGGAACCTACTCCCGAAGCCAAGAGTACACTGTACACACTGTATATTAGCTAACTTGACAATAAATTATTTAAAACAATAAATCAAGAAAATAAAGTGCCTCACTCTGAAGAACAAAAAACAAACAAACAAACAAAAATAAACGAGAAGAAAGAAAAAAGAAAAAGTCCCCCTAAGAACTCCAGCACACAGCTGAGACCCAAGTCAGGGTGTGGTGCGTGGCCACCCTTCCTGGTGTGGGGGCATCTGGTGGCCCTGCATGGGGCACCCTGCCCAGGAAAGCCAAGGGCTCCATGCCCACTCCCAGGAGCAGGGGTGCTCTGACAGGCACAGGTGGCCCCTGGGGGTCCCCCTGGATCACCAAGTTCCCTTCCCTGGGGGCAGAAGGGGCAGAGTGTAGAGACTCCCCTCTGACATGGGGGAGAGAGAGCATCACAAGCTTGAGGGTCCAGCGGGAGTTTATATTTAAGAAAGGAGATTGTCCAGAGGGCTGGAGGTGAGAAATCAGACTGTGGGGCTGTGAGCGGAGCCTCTAGAAATAATCAACCGTTCGTTGCAAAGAGAAGCAGGGGTAGGTGTCTTCAGGGGCCTGCGGGAAGCCCCAGAAGGATCCCCAGCTCTCTTCCCCAGAAGGCTGGACCAGGTTATGGAGAAACGCGCAGGACGCGGGGGCAGGGCCAGCACCGGGGCCTCAGGGACCCTGGCAGGGGTCAGTAGATTCAGGACCTGCAAGGTCTCCCTCCCAAGGCCTCCCTCATGACACGGGCCAGAGGCCGGCAGAGCTAAGGAAAGGTGTCCAGCCCCTGGCTGAGCCCTAGGCCCCAGCTGGCCCATCGCACACGGGGTCACCTTCCAGGAACTGGCCACTGGCCCCAGCTCATAGCACTGGTGACAGCACGGTGGGAACTTGAGACAAGAGGAAGCCCGGGGCTTTTCGGACTTCAAGTCCCAGGCACGGCGGCAGCCCCCGGCCTCGGGACCAGGCAGGGCGATGCCGAAGCAGAGGGCTGCACCCCCGCTTCCCCGCCCAGGTGATTCTTCTCCTCGGGAGGTTGGGGGGCATAGGGCAAAAGGAATGAACTTCCGACGTCAGAGACTCTGGCGGGCGTAGCAGGGCCTCGGGCAGCCTGCACTGCAGGACCTTCTCCTGGGTTCCTGGGAACTTCTTGGCGTCCCCCCAAACCCAGTCCCCACCCCCCAACCCATACCCTTACAGCTTAGGGTTTAGTTTTGCCCTCTGCCCTCTAGCAATCTGTCAATTAAACCTTCGGTCAGGAATAAAGGGAGGGGCGTTTCGAGGCTACGACGAGTCCCGGGAAATAACTAGAACCGCTGCAGCCCTCTTCGGCACAGAACCAGCCGGGCTAGGAGCGGCTTCTCTGGGGGCAAGAGGCGATTCGTCCTGCCACGCAGAAGAGAGGGCGGAGTGGCTGCCGAGTCCCGGACCCTGCTGCCACACAGCCGTGCGGGTTGATTCGATCAAGGCTTAGGATTCCCTTTATCCGGACACCAGCATGATTTTTTATTTTTGAAAGTTAATCCATCTGGGAGGCGGACCGTCGATAGCTCCTTCCCCTTAACCGCCGGTCCACAGTAGTGTCGGAACAGAGGGCAGTTTCCGCGCCCGCAGCCAGATGATGGAGGCGAGGCCCAGGGCAGCAAAGGCAGAAGAGAGGAGGGACAGATGACGGGGGTGTTCTTGGCCGCGGCAGGAACGAGAGCTGCTGGGTGGGCGCCGGGAGACCTTTGGGGTGTGAACCACCGGTGCTGGAACCAGGAGCAAAGCCCGCAAAGTCACCCGTGAGTGCCCGGGGGGTGCTGAGGGCTGTGCGGCCCCCTCAAAAGCTGCCCCCAGCCTCTCTTCGGAGCATCCTTCCTGCAAAGAGGAGGCCACCTGGGGTGTTGAGGACCAGCCCTTGGTGTGGGACAGAAGGGAAGAGACAGGCGGGGGAAAGGCCGTGGGCCAGGGCGGTGGCTCAGCGGCCCCCTGCGCGGCGGCTCAGTAGGAAGGTTACGGGCAGGTGCATGCTGGCTCCCAGCAGTCTGCAGACTCGATCGGCTTGGCCCCTACAGAGCCTCTGCAAGCTTGGAATTGGTAGTTAACATTTAAAACTCAAGGGATTTCACATAAAAATCTGCATTTCTGGCTCCTCTGGAAAATTCAGAAGCTTGCAACCTTCGGCCTGTTTTCTTACCAAGGCAGCGGTTAGCCCTGAGCTGGGCGGCTGCTGTCCTTTCAGACGGTGCTGGGGTCTCGGCCGCCCCCGGTCCCCCACCCTTCCGGCCCATATCTGGAGCTGGAGTCACTTGCTTGGTGGACAGGCGAGCAAATTTCCACCCACTGGTTTATCTGGGCTTGGTTTACCCAGTGCCCCTGTCTCCGATGAGCATTCTGGCAAAGGCCGGGGTGCTGGGACTAGGCAGGGAGGGGCAGGGGCACAGAACAATGTGGATGGCATGGCAGAGTGGGGTCAGAGACACTGGCAGGTCTGGGAGGCCAGACGGGACAATCCTGGCGCCCCTGTCGTAACCAGAGAGGGAGAGGCAGGGATCCACCACGGACTGCCCTCCCCCCACTGGTCCCCCTAACCATCGCTGTGGCATACCTGACAGGTGTGCCGCCCGCCCCACCCCAAGCGCACCTCCCCTTCCCCCAAACATGTCCCATGTCCGTTTCCCAAGTTCTGCAACTCTTCCAAACCCCAGGGGAAAACTTTGCTTGATCTGGGATCCTTCGAGGATACGCGAATTCTACTTTGGGGACTGAGTTCCATGGAGTGGACAGCAGGCTCCCTCCTCAGTTTTCTGGGGGTAAGTAACCTGGAAGGGTCTTGATTCTCCAGGCTTCGGGCAGATCTGTTCAAGGTGCTGACATCCAAGTATGAATAAACGGGCACGTGTGCGACATGGCGGAGGGGGGCAGGGGAGGAGCGCTTGTATGCTGAGGAGCGTCTGAGAGGGCTTCCTGGAGGAGGGAGCATCCAGACTGGCAAGGTGGGGGCATCCCTAGCAGGAAGCACAATGGAAGAGAGAGCTCTTGGCACAAAGCAGGGGAAAGGCTTCCATCCCTGCTTTTGCTGGAACGCTAGCCTGGAAGCTCCCTGGGGCCGCAGGGTCCTTCCTCCCAGCTCTCGGGGCAGGGCCCCTCCCAGCCCACCAGCCCACCAGCTCGGGAGGTACAGTAGCACTGAATTCTCTCTTTTCTCCTTTCTGGACTACTGTCATAATCGGGATTCCAGGAAGTCAGCCTGCAGCCTGGTTTACGAGGCAGGAGCCTGCTGCAAACCAGCCTCATTTGATGGCTCCTAATTACTGAGAGGCAGCAGTGGCTACATTCCCTGGCCCATTTCCGCACTCTGGTCTCTGGGTACCCCCCCCACTCCATGGCATCTCTGCTTGTGAGAGAGAACGGCACCTCCGGAGTCCGTGGAGGTGTCAGCCCAGCCGACGTGGGATGCAACAGACGCTAATTGTGTCCCCAAGGAGGTTCCCTGAAGTTGGGGTCACTCCACTGTGTCTTTCCTAAGTGATTCGTGCATAATCGACGGTGCAAAAGGGAAGGAAGAAGGCAGGGCGGCCTCGGCAGGGCACGAAGGGAGGGAGAGGAGAAGAGGACTAGACTGGGGGGAAAGAACACGGGGAGGGGCTTGTGGGCCACCTGGGCAGAAAAGCCGCCTCCTCAAGTCCCTCATCCTCAGTCTCTTGAGTCTCAATCCCAGCTCTTGAGCCCCCCACCCCGCCAAGTTTTGGGTTCGCGCACAACTGTCCCCGGTTGCCCCCAACGTCAACCCACTGTGTGCTGAGGACGCATGCACAGGTGTGCATTTCCCTAAGGCGGGAGGGATAAATTAAGAAGAATACGAGATGTACTATTGGAATTGATTTCTCTCCCAAAATATACATCCGCGCTGGTTGCGCGCGCGCGCGCACACACATGGGGTACAGTATAATTCACACAGGCACGCAGAAGCAGCCGCATCTAGATTCTTGGTAAAGGACCAGCTCTCAGATGAAGCTGGCAGAGGGGTCCACTTCAGACACTACACCCATTTCTTCGGAACGATGCCTTCCCCACCCCCATCCCCAGGGCCCAACGTGCCAATTGGGCATAACATTAAGTAACACTGGCTGGGGGTACCTGGGGCCCTTCCTGACACTGCTTCTGGAGTCTGCTAAGATGGTGACATTTCTTCCTTGCCCCGCTCTGCCTCGGAGAGGAAGAATGGCCCGGGGAGCGGGGCGGTGGGTGGTACCCTCTTTCCCTGGCTGCCGTCCCCCGGGCAGCTCCTCCGGCCCCCGAGATGCCGTCTCCCCAGGAGCTGAAAGAATCACCTGTCTCAATTTGGCACCGACGCCCTCCCGAATGCCATGAGAAACTGGCGACCTACACTCTGGTCTCCATGGCGACAAGATGGTATATGTTTAATTAGTTCAGGCTTATTTTAGGACCAATTTTCTTTTATTTTAGGGCAATGCGAGCTATGATAACTGTAAGCATGTTTACGAGGCGCGTGAGGCTTAGCTGAAATGTGCCAACAATTCTAGTCAAACAGATGGTGACCCCTGATTCAACTTGCCCTCTCATTCAATTATTCAGCTGTATTTAATTTTCCTCCGGGTGACTCACTTGCCATGCTGCCGTCTGTCCTCTAGGTGGCACAAAAGACCACCTTTAAAGGCTGCAGTAAAAGGTTGAAACCCAGATCTCGGGGAATTTTCCCAGCCGGGCCTTGGCTGCAGGAGAGGGTATTGAATTTCAGCATTGGAACAATAGTTTCTGCCTAATACCAAATGATGTGTAAGGGTGGGGAAGAATTGGGTCAAATTGTATGTGATTTGGCCACGAGCTCTAAGTAATCTCCATTCTAATAAGAAATTTGAAAGACCTTCCAGGCTTAATATCCTCCCAAATAATTTGTTTGGAGTTCAAGGAGTATTACAGCGTTAGAGCCTTTTTTTTTTTTTAATAATTGTGGAAATCTTCTGTTTTCATTTTGAAAACCTCTGCTATTTGATTTCTAGCAGCTGCCCGCCCACCTGGTCTGGGACTAGGAGGCAAAGCTAAGTGGACTGTCTGCCCATTTTCCTCTCCATGTTTGCCACCTGCCTTTCACGCCGTCAATACTTAGCGCTGAGAGTTGAGGGCCGAAAGTCCCCAGAAAGGGGACAGGAATTGCTCTGCCAAATATCTTTTCAGAGACGAGAACTTTCTAACGAAGGAACCAGAGAAGCAGGGGGTCACAACTCCTGATCCTCACAGACTGGGGGTGAATTTTCTAGAACCTTTGGAAGATGAAAAAATCCACTCGGTTGTCAACTCCCCCATTGGCCCATAACTCCTTCAACAGGAGAGAGAGCATCTTGGACACATCCGACGAAGATTTCCTGTCAATGGACATAGCTTGGTTAATTACAGCAACGTGAAATCCATGCCTTTATTCATACCCCATTCAACCTAAGAATTCATACCTTTAACACTGCTGGATTTTTGTTTTGTTTTGTTTTTGGAAACATTAAGAAAACCTTGTAGCATAGTACGTATATGTTTTTCCCTAAGAATATCTCTCTTCAGAAATCTTCTTGAAACCTTGTATCTCTTCCCCGTCCTGCATCTGGTCAGACTACAAATAAAGGAACCATATGTTGAACCCAGACCAAGCGTGATCCACACGTGTGTAAAAGTATCAGTGCAGAGACCGCTTCCAGACAATAAATCGAATTTCCATGGATTAATGGAGCAGGTTTCGGTAAATATGTTCATTCTACCTGAAAATGCTCGAGTCTCGTTTCTGCTTAAGGGCAAAACCACGGCGACGGAGAGGTTAAAGCCATGTGCACGAACCGTATTCCTGGAACTTCCTTTTTAAAGGCTTGGCTCTGACTCGCTTTCATGCTTTATTTTCTCCAGCTACGGCTTGGTTCAGTCGTTTCGAATTAAAGGGTCTGTGTGTAAACTAGGAAATCTTCAGTTTGGGTGAGGAGAGGGCTGTTGCGCCTCGTGGGATGACCTCATAGGGGCTGATTGATGTGGGGGAGAGCCGTGTGCAGCAGCCGAGACTTGACCTCACGGACCCGCAGAGCAGCCCTCATCCGGCCCGGGAGGGCAGACTCGGTTGCACCCCTACGTATGTCTGGGACGCTACGTAACCTCCTGGGGCCAGTTACGGTTTCGGTGCAGCTTCCAGGGGGTTAAGTGTGGGTAGGGCAGGTCTCCATTACGGCTGCTCAGGCCACACAAACTGACTTTATTTAATACCTTTGCCCTCTGCTTAGCCTACCAGGTTGGACTCAACACCTCCCTTGTATTCCTTGAGCCATCTTATCCTTGGAAACCTTAGATCCCATTGTGAAGGAGCTTTGCTGGGTCCTCCGAAAGCATTGGCTAAAACACCAAAGACCAATGGGTACATCCCATCTGACGACCAATGTCACTGGGCTCGGCTCTTCGGGTGGGCACTGATCTGGGTTTCCCATGCTTTGCCCATCTGCCCCAGGGTGAAATAACAGCAAGACGGGTGCTTCGGAACCAGCCTCTTGGTAGCACCATGCCCTGGCCTCACTGTAGCCCCATCTGAACTGTTGAAGATGCCAGTTGGGCAGAGGAGGCCCGCACATCTGGGGGCTCTTAGGACTGAGGAGTGTTTTTATTTGCGTGTGTCGAGTGTGTGCAAGAACCCGCACTGCTTTGTGGGGAGATCAAACTCTAGGGTCCCCGTCCCGGTTGGCACTTGGCAAACGGGAACTCGCAGCAGCCTAGAGCCTTCCTCAAGGTAGAGAGGGAGGGCGGCCAGGAGCGGGGGAGGCAGGCAGCCCATGCAGGAGTCGACTTAGGATTTGAAGAAATAAACGCAGGAAAAATCACGTCTTCCCTGGACCTCCGGCTTCAATCTGGGATTTGTGCAGATGACATAATCAGTCACCACAGTATTGGAGAGTCAAGAAACGGCTCTGTGGAAATGCAGCCAAGGGAATAGGTTGGAGTCCCAGCCGCGCGGCCCTCAACCTCCATCAGCGGCGGGGGGCCCCGGCCCCCTCGCCACCTGCCCCACGGTCCTGCCATTTTGCCGAGCTCCCAAGTTCCTCCGCCGCCTGGAACCTCATCTGTTTTTCTTTGTTCGGAAGACACGCTACACGAGCATTTGCGTGAGGCCATCTGTATCTTTGCAAAGAAATCATGGGGCAGGGTGGGGACCGTGCGGGCCTTCGAGACCCTCGCCTGGGGCAGGCGAGGCGAGGGCCGGAGGACGTTTCTCCTTGCTGGGACTGGCGGTCCCCGCGTCCACGGAGGGGCCTGCAAACTTCGCTCCCGGCTCCCTCTGCCATGTCCCCAGCTTCTGCGTTTCCTCCCGCTGGTTCCGCTGGCTCACTCGCTGGCAGACTTCTGCGGAGATCACTCGGGGAGGGAGTGGGAGCTGTCCCCAGCAGCCCATTCCGCAGCCACGAGCAGCCTCCCCCCAACTCCCAGGAAACCCGCCCCCCCTCTTTTTTATTGTATTTTATTTTATTATTATTATTCTTTTTTTTTTTTTGGAAAGTGCCAACTCTTTTATTTTCCTGAAGGTGGCAGTGAAAGAGAAAAAATGACTCCCTTCGAAGATTTAGGAATTTTATCACAAAACAGATGGAGCAGCGCGCGTCCCCGTTGTCCCCGGGTGCCCAGGAGTGCTGACAATGGAAACCACAGCCCGGCCAAGGGCCGTCCACCGGGGGCCGGCGGCCCGGCGCTGAGTGACCGGCGACTGCGCCGGCCTCCTCCTCCTCCCCTCTTAGTCCCTCGCCAAGATAATTGAGAATCATAACGCTGGGGAAGGAGCACGGCGGCTCCCGCGGGCTGTCTGTCAGGTATCTGCTCGTGTCTTCATGTCATCCGTCAGCGTTGAGCTCCTCTGTCATCTCCCCTCAGCCTTCAGCGTCGCGCGCTCTCATCGTGTTCATTATCTCGGCTCAGACCGGCCCTCCCCCCGCTCCCACCCCCCCCCCCGCCCCGTCCAGTAAATGCATCTTTGTGCAACTCTCCGTCTCCGATTATGAATCGATGATCATGTGGTATAAGAGAGATAGATGGCTTTTAGTTCCATCTTGTCTCCCCTAATTGTAAAATATTAGTTACATTACACTGTGTCTTTTGATTAATGGAACTTATTTGGAGTAGCCTATCCGAACCCTCCCCCTTCTAAAGTCCTCCACTGACTTTTGAGAATTGAGTGATTTCACTTAAAGCAGACAAATAGGCCCTTCAGCGAGGAGATAGTGAGGCTGAGATACTGTGGGCAAGACAGGCTCCGCAGACGGAGCGGTGGATTGTGCAGCAAGGCTTCCCGCCGGCCGGGCGAGCCCTGGGCTGCGAATCCGTGCCTGCGCCTTCTTTCTCTTCTTCGTTTCGCCCCCTTCTTTTGGCAACCCCGGCCCATCCCGCTGACTTGCAAAACAGGATGTGAAACAAAATTGAATTAAAATTAAATAAATTGCAGATTGCCACATTTGGCTTGCGAGGAGCCAGTCAGATCTGAACTTTGACGCATCGGAGCTCTCGCTAGGCTGGGCTCCTCTCTTGCCCACATCTGACCCGGGGAGACGTTGGTCCTTGAGTGCGGAATTTATCTTGTTGGGCGCTATTTACTCAAACACGTCTGTGGACCAACTAAGTCCTTGCCATACAAAAGGGAAGTGGGTGGCCAAATCCCTTCTTATAAAGGATCACTGTCTATCTTTCGGTGTAAATTCAAATTCAAGGTCACGTTCACTTTCAACCTATCAGCTCAACTAAAAAGGTCTCTTTTCTGTCCATGTGTATAATGTCTATATCTTGGGGAGATTTGAAGATTGACTTCATTCACTCCAAACAAGGGACCACGGATTAGGAATTCTAGCATGCATTTTGATAGGGGCACTTTCAGGCCCCACGATTTATAAAATGCATGCAACTATTTAGTTCTATTTCTGGACGACCTGCTTAGTATTTTATTCTGACCTTTGGATTTCTATTTTTACTTTTATTTGCATGATTCTTGTAGACACTGACTATTATGTATTTTCTGGGGACATGCTATTCCATTTAATGTACTAGAACCAGAAGATTGATTTTATTATGTGCATAGGAAGCTGGTAATGTTTTACTTTATTTTTTTTTTTAAAGAGCATAACAATGTGTTTATGGCTGCCGGAAAAGTGAAGCCAGCAAAATAACCATGCCTGAGCATAAAATTCATTCTGAGGATTAGACGCCCAGAGACACGTAGATTGAGGTTCGGAGGGCTGCGGCCAGGCCACTTCGGGCCCACAGTTCCTAGCTCCCTGCTCCGGTCTGCACAGGTGCCTTGCACGTATCGGGAGAACCAATATCCACATTTGCTCTGGGTCAATAACTCGTCCCTCCTATCACCCACACCTAGAATTTGGATTCTATTTATTTAGTTTTTAATGTGTGTTTTGAGTCCTGGCTTTGGCGAAAGTGTATGCTTGAGGACTCTTTGTTCTGAGTATCAAGGGACTTTTTAAAATGTCAGCTGAGTTTGGGCCGTTGTGTCTAATAAACCTCCTTAGGGCTGAAGATACTCTTCCTCCAAATTCTCATCCACGGTGTCGCTCGCTGAGTTCCGCGCATCCATCATCTTTCGAGAGGATTTTATAGAATATTCTTACTACGGCATGTGAATGCATATTGACAATTGTTGGCACTTTTATATATTCCACGATACGCATTTATCTGTTATGGATCCATAATACCAAATGCGTAGTAAAAAGCTATATCAAAAGGCAGTTATCCTGCGTGCATAAAACGCTCTCAACTTGGTCGCTTTAATTTTCTTACTACGGCTTCTGAAACCCTTGCTTCATCCTGATGGACTTCGATATTTCATTTAAGTAAAGGATGCACCTGAGAGGGGGTGGCGGTGTTTCTAGGGCAGTGGTGGCCCTGGCGCCTGTGGAGGGGAAGCCCTGGGCTGTGTCTAAGATCCGCGCGTGAGTCTCCGAGCACAGCCTGGCCGCCCACCTGCTCCCTCCGCCGGAGACGCGTCATCCCTGGGGCTGGAGAGAAGGCAGGCAGGACCTTCAGAGACCCGGCCTCTGCCCAAGAAGAGTGGCCGGCATCTACGGTCATGGCACCGGGCAATGTCGACCCGCTCTGTGCGAAGCTCTGTGCCAAACTCTCGCCGTGTGTCACCACGTCGGCGCTTGGCACTCTGTCTGAGCAGGGCACTAGCATCCGCCCCTTTGACGGATGAACAAACTGAGGCTTTGGAGACATGCCAGAGCTAGCCCGAGGCCGCGAGGCTGTGAAGTGCTGAAGTTAGGACTGCCTGCCTCTAAAATCTGAGCTCTTCTTGTTCCCTGAATCCGTCTCTGTGTGTTTGGAGTGACTCTGGGCTTTCACTGAACGTTCAGCGGCGTCCTGTTGCTTTTCAGATTCAACGAGACAGTGACCCGTGTCCAACACCTGACGCCCGCCGTGGGGGCTGAAACGCCGACAGCGTGTGTCAGGGCCCGGCGATGTGAGAGATATATTCGCCCCGCTGAAACAGAAACCGTTTCCTTCCGGGGAACCCTCATTTCTTCTTTCCCTTCCCAGTTTTCTAGCTCGGTCATCTGGGTATGCTTTGGATCGGTCGCGGTTATTGGGATAACGCCACTGTCGGATGGCAAATCCGAACCAGGAGAGTCCCTCTAGCGGGAAGACAGCCGGAGTCCCGGGAGCGGCGTGGGAGTTCAGTGTGCCCGGTGGGAACCAGGCTCATCTGGCCTCGTGTGACTCCCCGGGACCGCGTCCCCGTGCGTCACGTCGGATAACGTGTGCCAGGGCTCTCCGCCGATTCTGCAGTGAGGCGCGCGCGGGAGAGAGAATTGGGATGGTAGTGCTGGGGAGAGGGAAGAGGAAAATCAGGCACACGTGCTCGCTCCTTGGGGCTGCGAGGAGCAGAAGCTGGTTTTGTTGCTCGATACCAGGAAGTGAACATTCCAACGTGGCTTGTCGGTTGGCATCGCGTATTTTAAAAAATAAAATAAACATCTGGTTGTTTGAATGCAAGTGAGACTCCCCTCCTTGCTTCCCCACTCAGCGCCCCCCCCCCCTAATTTCAGCCAAGCTGTGTGTGTAAACACAGTCTTAATTGACATCAGGTTAGGGGAGCCTGGAAAACAAGCTGGAATTCAGAGCACTGGGCGGACCGAGACCTCTCCAGAAATCCAACAGGACGTGCCTACTGACCGAGCTCCTCCTGTGTGCGGGGCTCCGTCGGAGATGGGCCGGGCACAAATAGCAGCGGGACAGGGCCACTGTCTTGGAGGAGCCCACGGGTGGGGAGAGAGAGTCCCCGTGCAGGGCCCAAGGCTGGGCCGAGTCCCACCCCGGGGGCGGAAACTGGGCTCGCCAGAGCTGGCAGGGGGCTCTGGGGAGGAACTCCCCGAAAAGGGACTAGAACCTGGATAATCAAGCTTAGCGATGAATTTCGTAATGAAGCCTGATTTAGTTCTCATTCAGCCCCAGCCTCCCTCTCTGTAGAAGGACGGCGTGTCTATTTTGAGACTCAGGAAAGAAATGCTTCCATTTGCAAAGTAAATGTTTGTTTGGTTGTTTGTTAATAATCATGTAAAGTAATCCATTGGACTCCTTGGCACTGAATGGCTGCCTCTCAGGCTTTATCCTTAGAGCAGGATCTCGGGGTTCTTGGGCGGTTCAGAGACTGGGGGTCTGGAGCCAGACCACCTGGTCTCAAACACCACCGCCCCACTCCCTGCCTCGCCCGGCCACACACTACCCAGTGGCTTGTACCTTGGCCATCCCCAGCAGCTCCGAGACGGAGCCCCTCCTCACAGGGCCCTGCGAGTTCTCAGCGAGACGCTAAGGTGAAGCCTCTGCATGTAACCAGAGGTCCCAGGCTTAAAACAAAGGGTGAGGAATGTCTGATAAAAAAATGCTCTCACTTCAAACAAAAAACTATATATATATATATGATGGTTGGTCTTTTTTCCCTTCCATTTTAGTAAATCATTTTACAAGGAATCTTGTAGCATGAACAAAAAGATACCGGCTAATTATTACAAGTAGTTTACGGCCTGGGGTCAAGCAAGAAAGGTAGAGGAAGTTGTTTTTAGGGGAGAAGACCGGAGGTGGGGAGGGAGATCCATTTGCGTGCGAAATTCCTCCTGAACAAGTTCTAGAATATCTTCCCAGAGCGAACCACCCAGCTGACCAGCCTGCTGAAGAGGCAGAGGTGTTCAGGACCTCTCTGTATGAAAGAGGAGTGGCGTCCGCTCCGGGAGTCCGCATGCCCCTCCCTCCTGGCCC
>CM057841.1:21534957-21629957 GCA_030068075.1 Paguma larvata | reverse complement strand
GAGTTTTGCAGCTAGCTTTTAAACCACTTATAAAAGACAACACACAGGAAAAATTAACCCCTGTGGCTCTATTAGGAACAGTATAATAAATGTACATTTAAAAGATCTATAAACACATATTTATCTGCAAAATGTTCTTGCATAAAACTGTTATTGAAAAGGCTTTCATTTTATCTTTGTGTTATTGTAATTTTATTGAATTGCTTATTCATTCTTTGATATTGTATTTTAATGGTATTATAAATCTGTTTTATGTCTGATAGGAGCCTCATTGTAAACTGATATAACAGATAATGTGGCAATTCACCATAAAAATTCTAAACCAAAAATGCAGATCAGAACGCAAAGAAGCACTTTAATTCATTCTCGGTTTCTTTTCATTTTATTTTTTAATTATTTTTCATGTGCCGGTTGCCATCTGTTGATAAAGGATGGTTGTGTGGAACTCACTGTACAACACAATAGGAACTTTTTGTATAATTCTATTCATAAAAAATGATAACAGTATAAAAGCATTACACTCCTCTAGACTGAGGATCATTAGCAAGTTCATTGTATAAACTGATTTAAATTAGTCACTTTTGGAACAAAATCCTTTTTTGTAAAATATCTTATTTTGGGTAATTTTTAGTATCATGAATAATAGAACAAAAAAAAACCCCACTTTCGAAAATGTCTCCTATTATTTTTATCCCTTTATTAAAAACAATGAAAAACAATTATGATAAAAGATGGTATCAACATGTAGAACAATTATGTCATAAACCCAGCAATGGCTCAGAAACTTAGCAGGAAGTTCATTCAATAAAAGTATCTTAACTTGCCATCCCCACATGATAAAATCTCCATTACCAGAAGGCAGCGATCTGGTCACCAAAACTGTGGCAAACACCTAGTCCCAAGAGCATCTTAACGGCATCTCTGATGCCTTCTCGTGGGTCCCTCCCGTGGCCGTGGACATTCCCACCAGCCCGGCGCCATGACTAAGTGCCTCTAATTAACTTCGGCGCAGTCCCTTCCGTGGTCTCATGAGTCTGATACCAGCAGCCACCTGAGGAGAGACTTTCTCTGGGTGAGTGGGTCTGGCTATAAAAGCCCGCATCCAAACTGCCCCGCGAAAAGTCACACAACCCGTTCCCCTTTAGAAAAAGAACAACGAGACTCAGGGAAAGACTTAGGGAAAGTGTGGATCACCACCTAACAACTTAGCAACGTTCTAGAAACAAGCCAAGCTATGAATAGGAGCCGCCACAGGGCCCAGCTCCGCTGTAGATAAAAGAAGCATGCTATAAACACAAAAGGCTTCTATCCAAAGATATAGAAAAGTATTTTTTTATTCCTCAGGAATGTTGCACAGAAATCATTGTGGCCAATAAATATTTTATAGGCTTCGTTGGGAATATATACACACACACACATATATACATGAAAATCATTCGATGAGACACAATTAAATCACATTAAAGAAGGAAACATGGCCGAAGCCCCAACAGGCGTGCACAGGCGGACACAGTCAACCTGGGCCTCTCCGCCTGTGCGCCTCATCTGAGCCACTGAAAAGAATCTCCACAGGAGCGTGCAAAAGGGTGAGGCAGCCAGGCCCGAGGAACCACAGGTTCGTCCCTGCTGAGCGCTCAAGGCCCCTGGAAAGCAGCCCCAGGCAGAGAAAAAGTTTCAGCCCAGAGAACTCTGAAGAGGGCGAAATAGCCACCAGGACAAAAACAACAACCAAATGCTTTTCCTCAACCTCAAAAACCAGCCATCACTGAGACAAGGGGCTAAAAAATAAAAGGGGCGGAAGGCCGGCTTCATGGCCTGCGTAACAGAGGTGGACCCCAAAGACACAGTCTCCAGGGAGAGGAGTGATGGGCCCTTTGGTTCCTGATGCTTTCCAAAATCAACGGCTGAGGCTGGTAGAAGTGATGGAGGGATTCTTACCAAATTTCCCCTAAACTCCAACACAACCGTGACAGCGTGGCTCCAAACCCACAGCTTAGAGCTGGAAAGGATCTTAAGAATCTGCGAGACCACATGCGAAAACATTTTCTCATACGGGCAAAAATTCGCACAAAATATATGTAGGTTCTTAAGCATAATAAGAAACAAAGACCCTCGAACTAGGACCCAACCTGAGAATCACACCTTCGCCACCGGGCCCCTCCCGCCGGGCAGGCCCTCCCAGATACGGATACAAACTCGCGGACCCCCAAACAACCCCGGGTTAGTGTTCATGTCTGAGCTTTAGAGAAGCGACTGCCAGTCTGTGGGAAGTCTGCTCCAACTACTCCTATTATGTTATGATCCATCCTTGCTGTTGTTTGTGGTGTTGGCTCTATCATTTTTTGTGGTTCTAGAAGATTCCACTATGTATTATTAAACCTTAAAAAAAAAATAAAAAATAAGATGGTCCAGGCAAAAGATGTCTTTCTGAGAGCCTATACCTGGTGTGACAGATCTGCTCTGTGCTCTGGGCGTCCCCTGTCTGGGGTCATCTCTGCCTGTGGCTAGGTGCAGGCCAAGAGACCATGCTAACGACAGCCTGCTGCAGGGAGGCAAGGCTAGCTCACACCTGGCTAAAGGGAGGCGGGGCCCAGGAGGCTGATGTCTCCCTGACTTGGTCCACTGGCCTGGGAAGGCACTCGTTGCGTGACAGGCCGGGGCACTCATGGGTGCTTTGGGGAACATGCTTGCCTCTGGTTGCAGGATGTTACCGGGTCCTGAGCAGTGCTGAACTCCAGGACAAGCCAGCAGAAGGCAGAGTCCCCTCCCCTAAGGGTTGTTGAGACGGTTAGCAGGTGCACAACACAAGCCACCCAACCAAGCAGTCTCATGATACCTCCTCCAAACAGGTGAGTTTCTGCCTCAAGACTTTAAAATCGTAACTTGACAAGTGTCAACGTATCGTCTTACACTTTTCGATACACAACGAATGTAAAATGGTGTCAGTGTTGAAGGATGACACTAATAACACACAGGTAAGATATTGTGTTTTATCATTTTCTTTTAAAGTTCCTCCCTGCCCCCCACCAGCTCCTGAGGTTCCAAGGTAATCCTCTGAACCCCATTAATCATTCCAGGGTAGGGCCAGGTAAGGATGGTGCTGAAAGGCAAAGGCCTCTGCTCAGGGGCTGCCATGCAGAGAGGCAGGGATGGGCGCTGCCCAGTGGCACCATGCCCCGGCCCACCTCGCATCCTCACAGCACCCCCCAGACATACCCCTGAAATGCCCCGAAGATGCCTAAGGTTGCTTTTGTTTTTTTTTTTAACTCCCTAACTAGTGAGTGTCCTTCTGATTACCTTTACTCAGCTTAATTGGAGCCTCAGACGCGGCTCGGAACTGACCCGGAAACCCGCGAGTGCCGGGGGTGTATAAAAAATCGGACTCGGGTCTGGTACACTCAAGGGTCCCAACCAGAGTCAGGCAGCGAGGTCGAGAGCATCCAGTGTGGGCGATGCATCTTCTCGGCTCCCTGACATCTGCCAACAGCAGGCCCAGGGTGGGAAGTGCAACTCTCCCTCTAGGGCTGTGTGTGTGTGTGTGTGTGTGTGTGTGTGTGTGTGTGAGAGAGAGAGAGAGAGAGAGAGAGAGAGAGATTGCTTGCAAGACTGCTTGTAAGAGTTGAGGCCAGGAGAAAAAGAAGTAAGAAGTACTTAATTTTTGAATGAATGAATGAATCAATGAATAGATAAACAAATAAATACATAAATAAATAAACAGGCGTATGAGGGAAGGAAGGAAACTAGTTATGTGGGTACCTTCTGCCTGGGCCACAAGGGTGCCTGATGCAAGGCAGCATCCGTATCAGGTCCCAGAGTTAGTGATATATGTGCACTGCTGAAAATTTGGAAAAGAAAAGCCTCCTGAAGAGAGGATAAAAAAGAAGAAAGATGACTTCGGTTTTGAGGTACTTAGTTCTTTCTTCTCCATCATCACACGCGCGTGTCCGTGTGTGTCAGGTTCGTATTGTATTCGGCAACCTGCCTTTTTTCACACAACGCTGAGTGGGAAGCGCTTCTCTCCCACGGACACTGTCTTAAACGAGCCTTCTGTTAGTGACTGTTGAGATGGCCCAAAAGGGGTGACTGTCCCCAGTCCCAAGTGCCGGCGGCCAGGCCCCCCTCTCCCAGCAGCGAGCCAGCTGCCCACCTCAGCCCAGCACTACACTGATGCCATCCGGCCCTCAGACTCCAGCCCTGGGATCTCCGCGAGAGGCGTTTGGCAATCTTTACTATTCAACGATTTGAAGTGTTTTAAAAACTAGAAAAAAGAATACAGGATTTGACGATGAGCTCACGTAGATAGGTTTCATTATAACTTATTTCAGACATGAAGACACACGCGCTTTGCCATTTAAATAAAAAGACAGAGCATCATTGGGTCAATGCAGGTTTTTCTTTTGTATTTTTTTTCCCGTGATTTTTGTTGTGGTTTCGTTTCTCACCGCGACAAGGATTCGATGTCGAAGAATGTGGGAGCACTCGATGTCTCTCTGCTCTCAGCGAGGTGCACTTGGCTTATCGATACCCAGAGGGCTCCAAGCTAGCAGACCCACAATGAGCCCTCCGAAGTGTCCACATGGAGACCACCGGGAGAGCCTGGTTTCTGCCCGAGAGACACATCGGGACAGACCCACCACGGTCCCTGCCCAAGCATGTGAAACTCAGTCCATGAGAACCTTCCCACACTGTCACACACCTTGGAAAGGTGTTTCTCCCAAGCAGTGAAGGCAGTGGCTGTTGTTATGAACTTGAACTCGCGCGCGCGCACACACACACACACACACACACAGGCACCTGGAAACGCCGCAGTGACCTCTCCACACAATGCAGAAGCCACTGTGGGCAGCAGGCTGCCTGCGGGGCCGCCTTCACTGTGGGGATGGACGAGGGCCCAAGGCTCGGAAGTAAGGAGAGACCTTGACCTGCACCGTGAGCCCCTAGGGTCTCTGCACACCCACCCGCTGCTGGCCTACAATACGAGGCACACGGGATCCAAGCCCTAGAAGACAGCCAATGGTGCTTTTAAAACATTACGATTATTTTCTGATTTAGTAGACCTGTGAGTTTTCCATAATTGGAAAGCAACTGTTGCAATTTTCACTTGTCCTGTTTACCATCGGACTCTTCAGAGTTGAAAATCTCCGCTAGCAAGATGTGGCCCCAAATTACTTCTTACAGTGGACCGAAATCCCCTTCCCCACACACACAATCCTGCCAAGACCACCGCAACGGATATAATTTATTTAAAGGCCCAGGTTTCTCGGATGCCAACGGAACACAATAAAGGCTTCAAGTACAGGCACGACTTCTGGAAGCTGACGTGATCTCTGTGGAACAGTTGAGAGCATTTCCTTCAACCGCCTTCCAAACCCAGGACAGTGAGAGGAAGCCTGAGGCCAGACCCGGGGGTGGCTGCGGCAGCGGCTCCCGGGCCGGAGGCGCAGGGTCCCTTCGGCCCATCGCATGCTAGCCTATCCGTACGTGGGACTCGCCTGCAATCTGTCCAGGGGGCACTTGTCACCACTTCCTGATAGGCCATCTCAGTGTACACCCAGTGCTTCCAAAACAAGGGACGACTCAACACAGGAAGGCGAGGTACCCAGGCACTATTTAGGCCAAGCCCGGAGGGGAAGACACTTTAAAATTAGAGACTCTCTGGGCACGCGGATTCCATGGAAGCACAATGATTTTTTTTCCCCCTCATTCCATGAGTGGAAAGTGAAGAAACCATTTTCATATGAGCATATTTTTCTCCAAGGAACAGTTAGGAAAATGCTGATGCGGTGTCTCAGTACATTTTACTACAATGCCATCAATTACATAAAAACACAATTAAGTCACTGTTTCAAAATCCTTAAATATTATTCAGCCAAAACCCAAAAGGACATTTTCGGTGTTGTACGGTCATTATCTAAGAAGATGCACGCGGTCGCCAGCCGCCTCTGCCGTGCTCTGCAGGAGCTGAATGGAGCTCAGACACGGTCACGGCGCCTCTCTGTCCCCGCCGCCGGGCTCTCTAAGCATCCTCGGGTAACAGGGATGCCAACGGGCCGCCTTCCGCCGTCCACCCGCAGAGTCAGGTTTTAGGTCACTCGACGTGGTCGACAGTGGGGTTCAGCCAGAAAATGACCATGAGAACTTGGGTTGATCTCTTTCCAATCCTGGACCTGGGTTTCCCTGTCTCTCAAGCGAGGTTGTCAGTCCAGCTGAATCGCAAACCCTTTGACCCTGGGAACTTAATACCTATTTTCTGTCATCCAGAGATAGGAATAAAAAGGGCCAAGAGTCTGGGATTAACACGGGGGCTCGTGTGCTTTCATATTCACCACCTTTTTTAGAGGCACGGAGACGCGCTGAGCCCCTGGGAGGCAGGAGGAGGGCCTGCCGACCGTGACTGTGTGTTACCGAAGCCCCGACAGCCAGTTAACGTCACGGGCACACTCCCACGCTGCTGTGGGAGGGGAAATGCGTGCCATCTTTTTGGAGAACGATTTGGATATTTACCGTTTGGTTCACTGAATACGCCCTTTCAGCTAACAATTCCGCTTTAAGGACTGTATCCCACAAAGATGGGAGCGGACAGATATCACCGCGCGAAGACCAGGCACGATCGCGCGGCATGGCGACGCTGGCCACAGAAAACACGGGGAGCAACCCGGGTGCCCACCTGGAGGAAAATTTGCTCGCTGGAGTGAATGTCCCCCTTCGAAAGCATGAGGCGGCTCTGTGTGGCATCATACGATGTAACATAAGGAACACAACGGAACATGATACGTCATGGTCACTGAGATACGTATTTTGCCATTTGCCACCGTGTTCTTATGAAGCCGTAATGCACACGGCAAAGTTGAAAGAATCTTACCTGTGTACCCGCCCACCACCTGGATTATACGTTAACTTGTTACTTATTTGCTTTATCACGTGTGTATCTATCCATCCATCTGCATATCTTCATTTTTTAGATGCAAGTCAAAGCAAATCACAGATATCCGACATATATTTTTAGTTGTGAACAGAAAATCCAACGTAGCGTGTGTATGCGTATTTATGATTTGAAATATCTGGGAAGATATACCACAAACTGGTAACAGTGCTTGCCCCTAGGGAGGGGAACTCTCCTTTAATTGTTTGCCCTTTGGTTCTCTTGGATTGTGTACTATGTGCGTTATTGCTTTTTTAATAAAAAAAAATTAAAATGCATTTAGTTTCATGAGGGGAAGCTACTGTCAAACCTTTTAGGGCTCTGTATCTATAGCTTCTGCAGACTAGCCCTGCACACACAGAAGCCTGCGCGTGTGTGCGTGTGTGTGCATGTGTGTGTGTGTGTGCACCCACGCCCGGATGCTCGGAGCCTTCAGAGGCAGGGTGGTGCTCGCCTCTCGTGAGACACCACTCTATGTCACTTTCTCATGGAGCTGAAATGTCGGGGCGTGGGGCGAGCATCTTATGGAGATTCATTATTTAATTTCCAAGTAAGCAGCCGGACGAGGCAGCGTGTTTGCTGCCGTCAGAGAGAACGGAGCACATGGAACGCATTAAGGACAGGCAGCCCCTCTGCGTAAGGTTAGCTGTGCTCTCCGCGTGCCCGTGTCATAGCCTCCCTTACTGTAAACATCTGTGCAACTTCAAATAAATATCCTTCCAGAATCTCAGGCAGCCCTGCGTCCTGGTGGAAACCCTTAGCGATGCGGGCCAGGATGCACGGGCCGGGGGGAACCTACAACTCCAGGAAAGAAGTACGGCCCCACGCCAGAAACCTTGCAGGAGACGTCCTGGCGGGGAGTGGCTGTCCAGAGCGCCCCTTCCTCCTCAGAGCACTCAATCGGCCCGCCGAGAGACGTCGGTTTTGTTTCTTAAAAGAAACGGCGAATGAATAAAACGTCAGAAGATCATGATCACACTGAGCAGTACTCTAGGCCAAATGCGCAAAGAAAGTAAGAATTCCACAGTGACGCTTGGTGTGTTCAGACGGTCCCTTTCTTTCCCAGGACCCGATGCTCGGCGCGCTGGACCCCGAGCCCCGCGGGCCCTGAGGGGCATGGCCGCCCAGCGCCGACGCTTTCCCAGGTGTGTCGGAAACCCTCGGAATCACCCTCCACGTTTTAGAGACGGTAAAGTTTAAAAAAATGGAAGCAATTAAAAAGGTGGCGAGTTATATCAGCATCTCAGGACAAACACCTGAAATCCTTATTTCCCTATCCATTGAAGAGGGCTGGGTAGCTAATGAGAGGGAAAGAGCGGCTAGCATTTTGCTTACCCTGCTTGAAAACACGCACGAAGCTAGTTTTAAAAACTCCCTTTGGTGAGAGTGAGACCGTGAAAACATTTACTTCAACCAAGTTATACACGTCTGCACTAGACATATACCTGTATACGCGTATATGTATGGAAGCATGCACACGTATACATACGCCCCTATACATATACAAGCACACATGGCACATACGCGATGGAGCCAGGCATTTTACTGAAAGAGAGTGGTATGCGGGCCCTCTATATTTTATTACGTACCTAAAAAAATATCCTGCATATTATGAAACTCGAAATTCAATATCCAAAAGGAAACTCATTACATGGGGGGGGGGGTGGAAGTGAGAAAATGCCTAGTATATGCCCTTATTTGTTTAATGCTGTCGCTTTCTAGGGTTTATTATTTGGACAGTGTCTCCCGTTGCATCTGCAAACCAGTACGTCCGCTGTCAGATCCCTAAGGCATTTGACAACATCGCTTCAGAACCTTTAGTGACTGAGATATCTATAATTAAATGCCTTCAGTTCACACTTTGTTCTTGCGGATTCCAGCTATTTCTCTCTGTCCTCTGAAGAAGCTAATAGGATGATGGGCAAAACCTCAAGAATAATTAAGAAAAACGTGGCTACAAACTCTGTCAGAAGAAATGTAACTTTTCTCCCGGACCCCAGCTAGAATTCACGTAGACAGGATCCGCCCAGTATCAACAACGGCGTGCTGAAAAATGAAATAGGAAACCCACTACGCAGGCGGCCTCCCCAGGCTCCACTTCGGGGAAAGATCACAGGAGTTGTTTCTCTGACTGGGTGTGTGGGAATGGCAAGAATCGTCGGCCTTGAGTTGGCGGGAGGTTGGGGGGGAGGTGGGGGGGGCAGCAGGGGTGCGGCCGGCCACACGGGCACCTCTGCCAGGCCCCGGCCGGGGACAGGCTCTCGCGGGCCGGCCAGGTCGCCACACAGCGGCAGCACGAACTTGCTGCGGGTCGAGCCTGGTCTAGCCATCGGTGCTTGCGGCTCGTCCGCCCGGGCGAGAGGTGCTAAAAGAGAAGTTTTGACAATGTCTTCTTCAAGGAATGGCCAGTTAAACTCCAAGGAACAGGTCCATTACCCTTTCGCAGAGCGTGTCTTTCCCCTTTCACAGCCAGTAACGAAAAGGGAGAAACCGTTATAATTTTTTTCTTAAGTCAGGGTCAGGCCTGCCTGGCTGGCAATATGAGCCTCCGATAACAGAAGGTATCTGAAATCAGCAGCCATTAATGAGAACACCTCATACGTACTGCAGAGACCGTAATTTAAGACTAAAGAATGATCTGGAAGCTTAAGAAATGGGAGGCAGCCTCCCAGACAAGCCGTGTCCTATATCTGCATATCCTTTGGAAATCTCTATTTTGGTTGTCGCCTACATGGGAGGAGTTTCCACCACCGCTCGCCTGTGTGTGACTTGTTAGTCATCCCCCCCCCCCCCGGCAGAGGGGCGGCACCTCAGCTCCCCCAACGTCTACCTGTAAACGTCAAGGAGCCACCCTTGCAGAAGTCATGCTCCCGATCTTTGCGAGCACATTCCTTCCTTGCGCGCTGCAAATGGATACCTTGTTATTAATGACGAAGGTATGGAAAATGCGGAGCTGAAACGAGCTGCCCAAACTTAAGGGGAAGAAACGGTACAGGAACTGCTTTGTCAACCCTAATTGTGTAATTACTTCTTGGCTTGGTCACCTAAGCTCGGAGCAAGAAATAAGAGACAATGGTAATTTCTTCCTGCTGAAATGAAGGTGTCAAGCTGTCTTGTGTGTTCTGTGTAAGCAGAGCTCAAGTTTACATTTATATCATGTTACCACAATTACGATCTTCCAGAGCACTGCCAGAAACGAGTGGTCGAAGGTCAGCCCTCGCAACAGGCACACCAAAGTGCGCCTGCACAAATATTTATTTAATTTAGCCAGAGCGAAGGCATATCTGCTTTTGGTCACAGTCTCGGTCGGCCTCGCTTCTCGCCGCTGGAATTGGTGAACGGCTACCAGCAACTTGCATACTCCTGGTGATAAAAGAATCTTTAAAACCGGTGTTTAATAAAGTGGCTACTAATAATAACTAACCACTAGATGGCTTTCGATTTTTCACCTCGGAGTATCTGCAGCTGAATTATTCATAGCCTTCGGGGCTGTCTGCTTACCTGGGTGAAAGGTTGATGGCCAAGGCGAGACCCCGGGAACACGAGAGGGGCGTGCGCGTGTCTGGGACAGGGAGGGGGCTGCACGGCTCGTCTCCCTGCCCCCCCCCTTACAGGTGAAGAATTAACTTCAAGGGTATGCAGTCCTAGCTGTGGCACCAGCGGCCTTCGGGCAGCTGAGAACAAGGACCGTAGGCCACCCCCAATTTTTTTTTCCACTGCGTATGAACCCCTCCTCATTCTAATGAAAAATAAGTGAGCAGAGGCACAAATAGGAAGAGAAAAAAAATGAAATTCCATTATAACTGGCTTCCTCAAGCTCCAGCCTAGGATGTGAGTAATCACAAAAACTGTAATCTCAGCTTTTTCTGTTTTCCTTACACTGGGTTCCTCCTTTATTTCCTTTCAAAGAGGGTCAAGATCTTTTTCTTTTTTTTTTTAATTCATAAAAGCTGCTTTGTGATTACTGAAAGGTTGGTTTCTCTCTGGAACGGCTCTGCCTTCCAGGACAGCTTTAAATGGGGGGGGGGGGCAAAAAATAAATTTCCCACAAAAATCTGACGGACCTCTGAGCTCTTGCCCCACCTCACCTTCAGGCCTTCTGGAAACCTCTAAGGGACGCGCGGATGGGGAGCCGCACGCTGAGGCCTTGGGAGGCGGCCTGGGCGCTGCAAAGTCCCGCCTGCCAGCTCCCCATGGTGGCCACGTGTATTCCGGGAGGGGGCCCGGGAGCCACGGCCCCCTGGCCTGCGGTCTGACCCGTCGTCGGCCACGCTTCCCACCCGCAGCATCCCAACATGACTTCTCCAGCCCATCCCCTCCTGGCCACCACCTCCCACCCGTAACTGGGACGAGTACGCAAACGGATGCAGAAGGCTGACACGCTGTGTGGTCCACATCCCTTTGGACTCAAGACAGCAACGAACTTGTTGACGACTAGGCAAGTTCTGTTTAAAAAGGAAAAAAAAAAGATGTCAGGAACTCCTGTCTCCTATCAGTCATGGAGCAGCCCACGCGGGAGGGTGACCCCAGACACAGCGGTTCTTGGAAACGTGCTTTCCTGGTAGTTCCTGTTGGCAGGACGTCAGCTCTGTACAGAGAAGGGGGCCCATGCCCCAGGGCGTAGGATGCCCGGACTGGCATGCCCACTCAACGGCCCCATGGCACGGCTGGCTCTGCGGGCATAGACGGGCACGTCCCCAACCCACTGGTGGTGGGGGGACATGGGAGAGGCCGACCCCGTCAAGCTCATTCCAAGCAAACAAGGGCCTCCTGAAAAAATCTTCCTCTACCTTGGAGCTGCGCTACTCAAAGGCAGAGTCAGGACCCCCCAAAGGGGCTACTCCGTGCCCCCTCTGAGGGCTCAGGGAGAGAAACAGCGGCGTGTCCCTGCCCTCAGAGAGACTCGGGCTGCACCCAAGCATCTAAGAAGCAGGAAATAGGCACGGCGCTATGGACAGCCCTCACGAACTCACCTGGACTGGTATTTCAGAAAACACATCTGTAAAAATCACTTCCACCAGAAGCATTTTATTATCTACTTTTGGCACACTGACGAATTAAAAGGGAGCGTCCCTTTTCTTTCATCGCTTGCAATCGCTTATTTATCTTCTTTTGTCTTTACCGCTATTTCACGTCTGCCGTGAGCTGTTTTTAAAAAGTAATCCGCGTTCCTAGGAGCACCCAAACAATCACGGTAATCCCCGACGGATGCGGCTAAAAACGCGCCATGAAACTTTACAGCCGCCGCTCTATTCTGCTGGCCGGGCGCCGCCGTACCGGAGGGAAGCAGAACCCTCGGGTGAAGATGCATTTTCTGGAAATGTCATGGATACGCAGGGAGAGGCAAAGTACACGCGGTTTCTGGGAACCGGGCTGGAGCTGCACTGGCTGTCTTGCTGTAGCCAAGTGCTCTAGGTAGCGTGTGTGTCCACCCATTGCCACCCACCGGGGTGTCGAAGCTGTCCGGGCTAGCTGTGACAGTCTATTGATTTTCACAGAACGTCCATTTTATATTTTCGCCCCGGAGCGCGCTGTACCTTCGCAAGGAGGGGAGGCTGCCTCTCAGGGCAGAGCGGCTGGGCACCTGCCGTGCCCGCTTCCCCAACTGCAACGACACGGCCCTCACAGCCCCCGTGCCCCGTCCGGCGTCTTCCGGGCAGGGGCAACCTCGAGGCAGACTTGAAACATGCGTGCTGCTTTTCCCGCCGTGGCTGGGTCCCCCAAAGTGAATGCTTCCGTTCACAAAAAGTGTGCACGATTGCTGCCGAAGGGCAAAATTACGCTTCCGCTGAGAAGAGCCTCTGTCAGAGCCTAACACCACAGTCTAAACCCTGGCTCACTCCCCTCGCTCCCGCGGTTGTCAGCGAGGTGCTGTGCTCCGTGCCTCCTGACAATACAATCATCATAAACTTTACTATTGCATCTGGAATTCCACGATCTGCTCGGTAACTGAGTACGGAGGCCCAGCCCAGAACACGGCGCCCGAGAGCCCTGCCACAGTCATTCCCGGTAACCTGACTGCTTAAGACTCCTGGAATGTATAAACGGTGCCGACCGCTGCGTTCCCCACTCTGACATGGCAGCAGGGACCACGGGGCAAGTGGGTTCTCGGAGCGGAAGGCAATCTCCACGTGCCCAAGGAAAAACGTCGTCGTGGGATGTCGACCGAGATCACGTTTTGGGGGGGTGGTGATGGCGGATTCCCCGTAATCGGATCGGATTTGGGGCGTGACACACGGAGGTCATCAGCTGTATTGGGGAACCGAGATGAAGAGCGAAGTTTGCAGGAAGCCACCGCCCATCCCTACCTACTCACCCTCGACGTGGTGGGGACCCCAGTGTAGAGAGCTGTCACGGGGGGGATTATGCAAAGTGCCATAGTTCACTATTTCTAATTCCGTGAACACCACCATAGGAATGCAAGGGAAAGCAGGGAAAAAGCCATCTTTTGCAGGCATGCCATTACACTGGCTAACATACCCACCTGATACGAGAAAAGGCAGGAGAAATAAAACCAAGAGTGAACGCCATACTTAAGGGGCCCACCCGCCCCCCCTTCCCTCCTCCCCCAAACAGAGAGAGCCCAGGGCACGGCAGGTGCCCTCTCAACACTGCCTGGAATCAGGAGGAGGCTCCCACAGGGCACAGGAGCCCACTGCTGTTCAAGCCAGAGAGGAGGTACCTGGGACGGGGACTGGGAGGGGGAAAAGCGGCCCCACTCACCCTGCACGAACTCCCAGGAGGCTTTCCCTCCCCCTTAGTAACCATCTTCAACCCAAACAGGTCCATTTAACCAACAAATCCTTGGCCAAACTCCTGACAGGCTAGCTCTCTAGGCAAATCCATTTTAAACCATCAAGTGAGTACCACCGAATGCTCCATCTGTAACAAAACGCAAACACAAAGAGCGACTTTGCTGATTTCCTCCCAACTTGAGTGCACGAGCCACAGGGATGAGCTCAGAGGGCTCGGGAGCGGACCCTGCGCCCCTGTGTGGCCGGAGCTGTGGAGCAAGCGCACTGGCGGAGGACCAGAGACCCGGCCCCGGGGACCACCTGCGACCGGCCGGGCGCCTTTGACCTTGGCCAGCGGGTTCCTGTTAAAAATGGCCCCGCCACTCACCTCCGCCAGGTTCCCGCACGAACGCTAATAAGTACTTGTTTGTTGAACTGAAAAATCATTACCGCAGAACACGTCAAGTAATGAAAGATGTTTTCCTTGGAGAAATGTTAAATACTTCACTTCTTTCCCAAGGAACGAGTACATGTGTTTCCAAATAATACCTTTCTCCCTCCCCGCCCACACTTCATCAGAAAGTCTGCAGCTCCAGGACCCAATTTGAACAAACTCGTGTTGCATGGCTCTGAGAACCAAAAACACGCTGTTATTTTATTTATTTTCCTCTGCCCAGCTGACTATGTGTTTGTTCTATTACTTATTCACCTAACCATCTCAGTAGGAACCTCGGTCACGTAGCAGAGTGTCCATGCTGCCTTACTATTTTATACAGAAAAGCACGAGAAAATAACACCACCGCAGCCTCGTATATTACACCGAGGTAGTACTCGCTAACTAATCTATATGAAAGAGCCATTTTACTACAGGCCTAGAGCAAAAACAAAGGCAGGAAATGGAATGCCAAGCGAGGGGAACATTTCACTACGTGAAAACTGCCAGGAACCCCATCTTCTGCTCCTGCAAAGACGAATCCTTGCCCCCTTTTGAAAGCTTTCCGTGAGGCAGATGAGCAGTAACGACTGCATCTCAGGTGTTGTGAGGTCTTTTAAGTGTTTTGGAATGTCTTTACCTACAGGGAGTCACACTGGTTAGTTTGTGCTTTCTTGCTATTTCCCATCTATGACACCCCCAGGCTTTGGGCAGAGCTGGCAGGGTGGGGGCCGAGCCTACTCTGCGTCCATGGCGGCTGAGCTGGGAAAACCCAAAACGACTTCCAGGTAACCTTGTCTCATGGAACCGTAAGAGGGAAACACATGTCACTTAGATAAAAGCATTCAGATATCAAGTTGACGCGGAGGTTGGTGGAGTCCCAGGTTTTCTCGCCGTAACCTGACTTTGAACGAGGTGGCTCTATTCTGGAACACCCCTTCAGACACAAGAGACCCATATTTATTCTCCTCCCTTGTCATAGAAACAATAATCCAGGGACAGAGACACTCAACTCGTGGCCGAAAGGTACACTCGCAGAACTAAAACCTCCTCTAAAGAATAAGCAACCTGCCCTTCCCTCCTCCCCGTCCCCCGGGTCTCTCATTTATTTTGTGAGTCACTTAAAACAGATGCCAGGGGTTACCTGGGAGGTAACCAGGTAAGATCCCAACCACAGCCCAGAAAAAATGACCTGCATGAACTTCTCATAACTTAAAGACTTCCCTTCTCCCCCATCTTTGTTTTCCTCTTTTTTTAAAAAATTTTTTAATGTTTATTTATTTTTGAGAGACATAGAGACAGAGTATGAGCAGGGGAAGGGCAGAGAGAGAGGGAGAAACAGAATCTGAAGAAGCAGGCTCCAGGCTCTGAGCCGTCAGCACTGAGCCTGACACGGGGCTCGAACTCACAGACCGTGAGATCATGACCTGAGCCGAAGTTGGCCACTCAACCAACTGAGCCACCCAGGCGCCCCTGTTTTACTCTTTTTAAAGGAAAGCAAATTTCAGTCTGACTTTGCAGCACTGACGGTTGAATTTTTTTTTTAACCCGTGAATTCATCAATGCGCCATAAATGATTCCCAGGGAAGTGGCTCCCTCTGCCCTCACCTGATGAGCCTCCGCGTCTTGGCATCGCCTTGGCTGACGTTAGGCACCATGCCTCCTCAGCAATCATTTGCAAAGGGGAGAAGGCAACTGCAAACATTTCTCTTGGAGGGCCGAGAGGAAACTACCTCGCTGTGCACCTCCAAATGGCCAGATCCCACTGAGGGGGACAGGAGGGCCCCCTGGCCCCTCAAGACCCCAGGACATCTCAGGGAAGTGCCCGAGCCCCGACCAGGGATCCATCAACACCGGCCTTCCGGCCCTTCGGCCCGTGCAGGTAATGCCCAAGATAAATGTTGAACTTCAAAGGCAACCGCTACGAAGTTAGGAAACTCTTAGTCTGACTGGAGAACTCAGAAGGCCACCGAGGGGATACTGGTTCAAGAACCCAGGTAGTAACTTAGAAGTCAAAATCATAGGCTTTCTGGAGGTCAGAAGTGTTTCCTCCAGCTCCCTGAACGGGTGAGACCCCTGTGAGGGCTGCGGGAAGTCTGGCAGGTGCTTTTTCTTATCTAGGTATTTCTCTCTCTCTCTCTCTCTCTCTCTCTCACACACACACACACCCCAAAAGGCCAGCATCGTGTCACCCCTAGAGGGCTCCCAGTGCACTATGGGAGAAGGCGGACGTCACGCCACGAGGCACAGCCCCCGGGGACTCCCTCGGGACACTCGGCGACTCATCTGCAGTGCTGCCGTGTAAGGGGAACCGAGGGATGGAGGTCCCAGTGTGCACCCTGAAAACGGCGTCCCATCTAAAAAAGCATTGCTTTCTTCCTTCTCATGAATTCTAATATTCCAGCCTTTTTTCCTCCTGCTAATTTTAGCAGTCCTGCTATTCTTTGGGAAAAGAACGGTGTGAAAATCAAGCATAGTATCCAAAAATAAAGGAGTAGATCTGTTTCAGAGCTTGCAGCATATTTAACTGAAAAGCAACTCCAGAGATGCCACTTTCTATCTAGTCTTTAATACGTTTTCCAATTTCTCCAGAATATTTTAGCTTCGGAAAAGGCAAGGATGACTTCCTAATCTATGAATATTTCTGAAGACTGAAACGGGCACCCAGAATTATTTCTAGATTGTGATTGGGGAGGGTCTTCTCACTACGCGATGCCAGGTTGTCGCTCGGGATGGAAGTCGCTGATACGCTTCGTGGGGCCCCGGCAAGACGGATTACAAATTTTCCTTCGGGACCTAGAGCATGTTCGGTTGGGAGCATGTTCCCAGGCAGTGAAGTAACACAGAGCTCTCTCCATGCAGCCTGCAGGTAGACTGCAGAGCATGCTCTTTGCACCTCCCACCTTCATTTAAGGAAAAAAAAAAAAAAAAAAGGAATTCTTGTTTCATCTAAGGAATTCAGTTCCAGCCCACCAGAACTGTGGAGGGACATGCGGTCCGGGGTAGCGGGGAGCCTCAGTCTGAGGCTCTCCTCGATAGCCCGGCGTGACAGCCAGGGGAGCCCAGACGGCAGAGGCAGGCATCCTACCTGAACACCCCAGCCCATGCCTCCTCCAAGCCAGGGGAAGCCGGACACCGGTGACAGAAAGTCAGAACTGTGTCAAGCCCTTCATGCAAACAATAAATATTACTTCTGCTCATAATCGGACTTTTCTCCAGCATCGTCTTTGAATGTTGAACCTTTTTCAATTAATTAAAAACTATGCACTGCAGAGTGCATATTTTTATCAGCCCTCAGCTGCTTAAGTGTCTAGAAAAGACCAGGCAGTTTTTCTTTCTTTCTTTCTTTCTTTTTTTTTTTCCAGGCAACCCAGAGCAAGTACTTGCAAGGGTCATATCTTTTTAATTATCTTTTCTCTCTTTGATTAATTATTCCGTCTGACAATAGCGTGTTTCTAATGCTATTCACCTGCCTTTGATGATTGACAACTTTTCTGTCTGATTCAGAGCAAACAGCTGCTGCCACAATCGCCTAGCAACCCGGGTGTGATGGATGAGCCCCCAAGATGGATGGCTGCAATAAATCATGTCTCCAGCCATAAAACTGAGAAAAGGGGATAAGAAGAAAAGCGAACGAAAAACAAAACAAGGTTTCTTCCCATGAGTGCACTCCGTTCCTTACCAATTATACCTGAAATGGACTTTGTACCTATTAATAGCAAAGTTTTTCTAATCAGTAGAAATGGGCCGATGCCATTTGTAGCGAAGGTGTTTACAATTGTTGCTGCAAATGGGCACTTGTACTCCCAATTTCCTCCAACACTGGCCAAGTGCAAGGGCAGAGGATCAAAGTTTTCCTTTCTTCCGGGAAGTCTCGGCAAGAAACAACATCATCCTCTGACAGTGACAGGCGAGTCCAGGTACCGAGAAAGGAAGCAAATACGATGCTACCTAATTTTTGGCACTAGCTGGGCAACACCGAAGGGGAACCCTAAAGCGAACCTTGGGTGCAAGGTGTCAGGCCGCTAATAAAGTTATTTCGAAATAAAGAGACGCGCACGTGCGCACACACACGAAGTCGCCTGGACTTGGTGAGAGAAAAAGCCCCATCTCCGTTTCTTTCCTGTTCATGGCAGATGCAGGCTTTTTACATGTCAGGGAAAAGTTTGTCCCAGCAGCAGCGAGATAGGAACATCCAGCCCTTCCGCCAATTCTCGATTCTCGTTCCTTTAAGATAAAAAAACTACCGGAGCCTCAAACTTTCTGTCCCATCAATTTTTCAAGTGAACGTCCAGCCTCTAAGTCAGACGAGGAGTCCTCGATTTAATTAGCAGACCCAAATAAAGTCACATATTTAATAGAACGCCTGCCAATTAAATGTGTGCTGTCGGGGCCCTCCTAGTGGAAGAGAGGGAGCAGGAAGGCCAGCAGTTGTGTTTTCTTTTTTTTCCGCCCGGGGAAGCCGGCAGCAGGGCCTCTGCAGCAGGAGAGGCGGAAAGGCTGGCTCTCGGCTGCTCTCTCCCAGAGGCTGGGGGCTCCATCCGTAAGCCAGCCTGCGTCCCTAACTACTTCCAGTAGGTGGGGGTGTCCGGGAGCACAGCTCAAGGGTGCCAGAGAACCAGAAGTGATTAGCCGGCGGGGCCTGGAAACAGCTGTCCACATCAGTCCTGGCGGGGGGCTGCTGGGGCCTGTGAGGGGGGACAGAGCGCAGACACAAAAGGGGAGGAGGCCGCTGGGAGCAGGGGCAGGGAGCCACAAAAGATCATTTTTTTTATCTGAAATATTCCCGAGACGGGGAAGTCTTGTTTCTTCATTCTGACACTGCTAATCAAGCCAACCAGTATTTTGTGAATAGTTATATTGGGCTAAGCTTTTCAGATACGGATTTAAAAAAAAAAAAAGCAGCAGCAGCATGTCACAGAGTTTAAAAAATCAGGCAAGGGTCCTGGCTTCGGCAACTGAAGCTCTGTTTATATTTTAATGTTTCCTACGTGACTGCCTCTGTCGGGGAAGAGAGGGGGAGGGGGAGGGGGAGAAGTTGCCTGTTAGCTTTAGTGTAAATCACAGATACTTCATTTTTTCCCTTGGAAAAATGTCCTTGGAAATTATTCAAAATTAAAACCTCCCCCTCACTTTTTTTTTGGGGGGGGCGGAGCATCTTCTATATTGTAAACGGGAGGGCTCGTGTCTGGTCAGCAGCAGTAAGAACCCAAGGCCAATCGATGGAAACACACACACACACAGGCCCCTACCCTGCTCCAGCTCGTCCGACTCTCAAGTTACAGGTTTACACGGCAAGTCTAAATAATATTCAAAATGATAAATGGCGCCCTAAGCCCAGCATCTACCATCAATCTTTTCTTAAGGAACATCCATCTTCAAAAACGCACGTTTGAATCATGCGAAGCCAGGAGCCCTGAGATTCATTTACACCACCCCTCACCAGCCGGGGTGGCTTGAATGATACCTGTCAGCCCTGGTGTGTTGCTGTTGCTGTTTTCCTGGACTACTAAAGGGGGAAAAAAAAAAGAAGGAAAAGGAGAAAAGGAATGGGGCGGCCGGGGTGCGGGGGGCGGGGGGGCAGGGGGGAGTCAGAAGAGCGTCCAAGGCTGAACAGTGTGGTTTAGCAGATAATACGCAAGAACATAACCTCTTCCGCGCCTCTGCCAATCTTGCGCCCGCCACGCCACACACCCAGACAGCCATCCGCGCGCGGAGCAGGCTCTCGCCTCTCCTCGCCCCTGCCTCCCCACCCTCCTCCCCGTCCCTCTCTCTCGCCAAATCAGCAGCCGCTCTCTGCAAGCCCACGGTACAGTACTGGGAGGAGGAGACTGCATCACATGGACTGGGCTCCCCTCCCCTCCCTGGTGTCTGGCTGGGGCCCATATGATAAATGACATATGTCATTCTGTCAGGAGGGAAGGGTGGGTCAGTGATCTATGAGTCCGCTGAAAAGGAAATCGACTGTTTGGCATGGGGCGGCTCTTCTCCACCAGGATTTAGTTCCAGAACTCTGAAATGAATTCTCCGACGTTTCAAGTGCACACTTAGGGCAGGCTGAGGGGAGGCCTGGGGAAACCACATTTTATCCTCGTCCTGCCCTTCCAACGGCAAGGGGAGGGGAAAAAAAAAAAAAAAAAAAAGGTTCTGCCAAAGGATACCTACGGAAGGCCACGCATGTGTCCGAGTCCCCAGCAGCCACACACTGCGGGTCATTCACAATGTGACTCGGGGAAGGGAAAGAGAAAAAAAAAAAAAAAAAAAAAAAGAAAGAAATGAAGCGGAGAGTAAGGTTGGTCCTTTTATTTATTTATTTTTTAATGGCAAAGGGCTGACACAAAAGCGAGATAAAAATTAGCATGTTTGAAGTAATCGTCCCGCAGCTTGACATCTGCATAGTAAATTTTAAAGGAAAAAAATGTGTCAGACAGCCATGAGCCGCTTCGCCCTCCCCCCCTTTCATTAGCTCACTGCCAGGGTGGCACTGCTGAACCTCATTACGGCAAGAGGATTTATGAAGCTGAACCCAATGGCAAAGAAAAGGCATCTGTCAATAATTGTAGGGAGCTGCACTCACAGCTTTGAAATCTCATTAAGTATGCAGTTATCAGGCATAAAGATCAAAAACATTACTCAACTCCGACAGAATCTTATGGAGGAACATTAATTAGCAACAGGCCTACAGTACAAAAAAAAAAAAAAAAACGAAAAAAAAAAAAAAAAACACAGACTTCCTCTCACACCTGCCCAACCCACAAACCTAAAGCAACACTCCCCCTCCCGCCCGAAAAAAAATAATTCCAGGCATCTGAGACTGATCAGGAACATGAAACAGGAGAGACGCACACAGAGAGAAGAGGGAGGGAGGGAAGGGGTGAGCGGCGGCGGCGGGGAGGGAGGAGAGAGGGGGAGGGCGGGGAAATTCGGTTGAGAAAGGCTTGGCCGTGAGAAGAGAAAAGGAAGAAGCTGTCACACTTGAGAAGGATGTCAGTGCTGGCCCTGATTACAGGGGCCTATGGAGTGATCAGACCTTTTATCATCCTCGCCATCAAAACCAGCCACGGCTCACCGCAGGAGGGCTGGTGACTGCCTGGCTGCAGCCAGGCCCAGCCCCGGGAACCCAGGACCCTCTCACCTGGCAGGCGGGGTGCCTCAGGCCCAGAGCCCGGAAGGCCAGGCCCTGCCAGCCCGGTTGCCGCAGCACCTTGCTCCCCGCTGGCCTGGTCTGCACCCAGCTGACCACGGCCACGGCCACGGCCCAGACCCAGCTCTGCGGGGCCCAGGGCACAGTCTAGGGCCTCGCGGCTGTCCCTGTCCATCTCCCCGCCATCTGAAAACACCCCGCTCCTCCTCCAAAGGGGAGACTCTGGCGTCCCCTGCTCACACGGACACTTTCTCCTATTTGATTTCCGCGTGTGACGGATCCATAGGCTCCGCCGCTTATAACGCACTGAAAAAGAACATTTAAATGTGGAGAATTCCCATCCAAACGCCAAGGCCCACGCCGGGTCACGGGGCTTCACCACCTTTGTAGCACACGGGGCAGGGCGCGAGCTAATGACGGGAGTCACACAGATGCCCGAGCGAGTCTGACTCCAGGATAACCACAGAGGGGAAAAAAAAACACACACACACACACACACAAATGACAGGCTTCTTCAACAACCACATTCTCCACCTCCTGCAAGCTGCACTGGCAAAGAGTAATTTACACATGTTTGGAAACAACCCGCAAGGATTATGTGCTCGGGGTCTCAAGCAAAGTTCTCGTCTGTTCTATGCTGGCCTGCATCTAGGGTCGGCGCAGCAAGGCTTGGGGAGGGGTGGCGGATACCACTCGGGTTCTGTCCAACAGGCAACATTAACCCTGGCATATGGTGCAACAGTCAGGCATGGCCCCCCGGGTCCCCCGGGAAAGGTGGAGAATATTAACAGCCGTGATAATAAGCCATATATTCTGTACCAACGTCTCTGACTGCACTTACAGAAAGGTGGCCTTCTCTGGTTACCCATACGCATGGGCTCCCTTGTGCCTGTACGCCTCCCCCCCGCCACACACACACACACACCACACGCCACACACCCACACACACACTTCCCATAATCCCACACCATGAGAAAACCTTCTGAACATCACCTCTTTGGATCTGAAACCTTTGCCGTCTCTCTCCTCGGAGCACTTCTTTCTCTCCTATGCCACCCTCTTACCTCAGCCCATGGCCGCTTCCGGGGAGCGTCTACCTCTCTCCTCTACAGAAGATAATGGTCACCTTTTCTAATTAGCCACAGCTTTGAGGAAAAGGGCATTAAGATTCCTAGGCAACCAGCTTGGAGAGCTCTCCAAGACAAGGCCCATCCTTTCCAATAAATGACTCTCCTCTGGAATATCAATGAACACGGCTCGGATAAACTGTCACCTATGGCCCAAACTAGTTAAGACCACGGGTCTCTACGCCGGACTTGATGAGAAGGAATTTTAGGAGGAGTAGTGTTACAATACGGTGTTTATATTTTTTATGCGCTTACCATATTACCTTTATTATGTGTAACATCAAAGTGATTATAGCAATTACATCTAACAGAATTAATTACAGAACTTCCCATCATTCCAGGATACATAATGCATTAGAGGTAAGCCAAAGAAAGAAAACATCTTGATTGTAGTAACTATTGTTGGTATGGATTTTCCCCAGCAGCAACGCCGGAGCGACGACGGCTTGCAGGAAGAGCAGGGTAATGGAAACTCAGAGGTTTAACAGGAAATGAGGTATATTTTCTTTAAATTAAGTAACACCTTTGCCTAATAATATGTTGGTGTTATTGGACACATAAAATCAATTTAATTTTTTTAAGTGTAAATCTTGAAAAGGCCCTAGTTAATCCAACCAACCAATGTTACTACATAAAGGAGAAAGCACATGGGTGAAAGACTTACAAGTCTTTACGTATGCAAAATAAATTCACTCAAGGCTTCATTAATATTAATTTAAATTCAAAACCCATTTACATTAAATTGTTCATTAAAAATTGCCTATTTTATGCAACATGCATTTCTCAAAGAACTCAGAGGAAACTGAATACATAGGACTAGATTTAATGATGAGAATGGTACAAATCAAAAGTAAATGAATTTGAGTCATTTCACGTAGATTACCAAACGGCGCATCGCCCTCCATTAAGGATGGGTTCCAGTTTGGGGAACAACGCACGCTCAGAATATTTTGCTTTCCGCCACCATAAACTCGTGGCCTCGGCCTTCTGGTCTACCCAAGAATAAGAAGAAAGCAAGTCACGCTGGTGGGATGAAGAGGGCAGTCCCTTCAACACTGGACTGGGGAAGGGAGTGGGTCCCGCCTCAGAAGCCCAGCTGGACACTCAGAGCTTGGAGAGTGTCCAGAAAATGGACATTAGTTAGGATGTGCCCGGGGCCCATCTTGGTTGAGAATGAATGGTTTCCCTCTCCCCTTACTCCGCCCCTGCGATGCTTTATTCCCAAAGCAAGGAGACCAAGACACGATGACAAGGACTTGGGAAGTTCCTTGCTTTGGCGCCCTCCCCCTGACGACAATCTGAACTTACACTGTTTCCCCAACAGCTGTTCTGGATGAAGAAAACACAGTCCTAATTAATAACATGTGTCCTGACAGTATGAATTAATAATTTATCATTAAGCCCAAACAAATTGAAATTATTCTTCAAGAGCCACACCTTTGCACATCTGAGAAAATGAGGTACGAAGACGGTTGAAAAGTCCAGGTAACGTGACCGTTAAAGAAACGCCTTTTTGCCCCCCTCCATACGTCACTTGGGCCACTCCTGTTGAAATATTAAAATAATTTACAGAACGGAGAGTAATTAAACCCAAGAATCTCAGTGCTGATCAAATCAAGTGTATGTGCTCGAAATGTCTTCTTTTTTAAATGGGGTTTATAAAATATTCAATATTTGGTCAAGGACACTATGTAATCCTTCTAATAAAGACTCCTAAATCTAGAGTATGACGGTTGTTCAGGCAAGTGGTCATAAGCAGATTATACCCCATGACTTGTTGTTTTTACTTCCAAAAATGCAGACCTTTATTCTAGCTTACAAACAGTAAACCGAATTTTTTATGTCCACGTCTAAGGTAATTGTTTACCCATGTCGAAACATTAGAGAAAGCTACCAAGTCTAGGTATCCGTTCTTTGCAGTGCGGGTAAAAAATCGAGAAGGGGGGAAAAAAAAAAAACATATTCCCAGCCATTGTTTAGTAGGATTTAAAAATTAATTTAATGACTAACTGCAAATACTGGAAACTAGAATTAATCTGTCTGGATTTTTTTAAAGGCTTACAGACATTTAAATGCATGTATCGGGACACTTTATCAACCTAACATAAAATTGTCATCTTATCTTATTATATGACTATTTTATGCATGTGTCAAAGAATTTTAAAATGACTGCCTATTGAGTCTAATTACAACTGCACATTATCTGTCTACATGTACCAGTCCATATCATTGTTACCAACTACAATATATTGTATTCACCTTTCATTTTTAACTTCAGACAGAGGAACCACAATTTGGAGCATAACTAAAATACACACACACACGCACGCACGCACACACACATGCGCGTGCGCGATCATCCACCTGCCGCACACTCACACGGTGAACACCTGAGAAGGTCTGGGCTAAGTGATGCCACCCACTCTCCTGCTCTGCCGTGGGTCACGGGCCGTGGGAAAAGGCTACAGGGGTGTGACAAAATAGCTTAGTGGAAAGAAAGGCCCCTCTACCTAACTGGGCGGCACCCTAACAGAAGGGCAGGCACACACCCTACTTCTTCTTCTTTTTTTTTTTTTTTTTTACTACCAGACCAAAGCTTTTTTGTTTTTCTTTTTTTATAGTTTGTCCAGTGACAGGCAGGAATAAAAATGGGCCAGCAGGAAAGCCTCACGAACTGCCCTCGGAGTGGCTGCGACCTGCACACGTCCCTGGATTAACATGGCTGTGGCGCGCCAGGACTGGGACTCGGGTCCTCTGCCTTCTCGCTCCCTGCCTGTGACTGCTGCGCAGCCCGGTTCCGCCACGGGCAGAGGGAAAAGGGGGGGAAGCCCCCAGAGCGGTGCAGGCACTTGGCCCTCAAGGAGATCCTTCTCCCTCCAGAAGCCCCAGGAGCGGAGGAGAGGTGGGAGGAAGGAAGGGCTTTAATTCTGGGGACTCACCTGGGCTTCCCGGCAACCCCGCGGCCCTGAGCGGTCACCTTTCATTGTCATCGCTTTACAAAACACTCTTTGGTAAAAAGAGGGAAAACGCAGACGTGGGAGACGATTGAGGGGACAGCTGCTGATACGTCAGTTATTGACTATCGCTCGCTTAGGAGCGCGCTCAAGGCAACAGTGAGAACAAAATGACAACATCCACCGCTCACAATCAAGTGTGGCCCTGGAGAGCACTGAAGCCCTAACTGACAGTTGTCAAGATAATGGGGGCGCGGCAGCTCATTCTGGAAGCTTCTCTTCCCTAGGTGGATGTCCGGCGGGGGGACAGCCTTTGCCTCCTGCCCTCTTTGTTTTTCTCCCTCATCTTCTTGATTTTCTTTTTTTTTTTTTTTTAATTTGCATTGTTCCACCCAGTTCGTGGGAAAATGGGAGTGTGTGTGTGGGGGGGGGGGGGCGGGCATCGCCGAGCAGCTGAAACCAGTCACTTGGTCACCTTGCTACAGGACAGAATACTCATCCAAAGAAGAAACATGTGGCAAGCCTGAGAGCAAATGCATTCTCGAGGCTGACGCCGAAATGCCCTCCTGAACGCTCCACGTGCCTCTGACAGAGAGGGAGAAATCTCTCTGGAGCAGCCCACTGTGTGGCCGAGGCCCAGGAAGGCCGGGCCGCAGCACTGGGCCACGAGCAGGTGCACGGTCTTTCAGGCACGCCCACGCCTCCTGGCAACGCGAACCCCCTCTGGCTTGCCGCTCCAAGTCCATCCTACCCCGGGGACCCCACAGTGAGCCAACACGCTAGCCGCACCCAAGGGTTCAAACCGTTTTTGCCAAAATCAAGACGCTTAAAGGTTTCCCCTTTTGATGTGACCACCTGAGAACTCCTTGGAAGATTATTCTCTTTCCACGAAGAAGACTCAAAAAGGTCAGTGGCAAGTTGTTGTTCCTGGAGGATTTTTTTTTTTTTGGCAAGTTTAGGCAATTTTTTTTAATGATTTTACAGTTCCCCCGCTGAAAATGGATATGAATGGATAAAACATTATCTGCGATGAAAGACTGCTCCAATTGTTTCCCCGGTATCTTGAAAACATGCTTGTTTTAAAAATCGGTACGCGCAGACAAGAGTCACATTTTAAGCAAGGGACATGGCCATTTCACCTGAAGGACACTGGCCTCTGCCATCCTGTTCCTCTGAGGCATCACCCTGTGGCCAGCACAAATGTACGGCCCTTCGAAATTACACGCGTGGATAAAGGACACTCCTGTCCAGGTTTCTCTTCGGCAGGTGAAGAAATGTCTCTCCCCTTTTGAGAAAAGACACTAAGCCATGCGTAATTTCTATCAAAGAAAGGAAAGAGAAAAGAAAAGAAAAGGAAAGGAAAGGAAAGGAAAGGAAAGGAAAGGAAAGGAAAGGAAAGGAAATCCTAAAGTACAGAAATAAGTCTTTTCAGGGATTCTTGGAGCCCGCTTTGGCCTTCTGGAGAACAGTGTTACATTTGGCCTAGATAGAAAGACTGTGCACCTGTGTGCTATGTCTGTAAGCTCTACCCAGCTCTCAGCCCTTTGTGGTTGTTATTCTACCCCAGACCATTAAAAGGGCCCTAATTCCTATGACATGATTATCCAGGTACCAAAGCCCATTTGTCACCTGCAGCAGAAAATTGAGTTAATGCACAACTAAAGGCAGCCAGGACTGTGTAATATCAACTTGATTACATCAAACTAGCTGCAAACCTAATTCTGCTGGATGACACTGCGTCGAGCTTGTCATCTCCAATCATTAAAGCTGTCAGGAATCCATCAGGTTTACAGCTAATTAGGTGAACACTAATGAAGCTGGCAAAACAACTTTTCTTTTTTTATGGCTGAGCGGACCTTTCAGTTTGGAGGGGGGAAAAAAAATTCTCGAGTATTCTCAAGGTTGCTGGGGACTGGATTTCCAGTTACCAATCAGCAGACATCTTTCTTTTTCCCACTCTCTCTCTCTCAGTGCAAAGCAATCAATTTACCATCACTCCCAGGATGCCACAAAAGCAGGCATGAACCTTATAACTTGCAGCTGTGAGAACTAAAAACAGGAGGGGAAAAAAAAAAAAAACCCGGGAAGTTTCTTGTCCACCCAAACCAACCAACAAACAAAAACCTCAGGCAGCTCGCTTATTGGCCTGCGCACACTTAGCTCAGGCCTAAATGTGGAGGGCTCTTTCTTTCTCTCTCTATTTTTTTTATCCCTCCCCTCTTCTTAAATAAGTAGCCCTTCAGACATTCTCCACCCCCTCCTCCGCACGTCCATTAGGCACAGGCATTCTGATAAAGTGTATCCAAAACCAGGGTATGGGAAAGAAAGAAAGCACTCACGCTGCCAACTTCTGATTGACCATTAAGCTATTGATGAATGTGCCTGTCAGGAGAGAGACAATTAAATCAAATATGAAACAAAGTCGTTTTGACGGGTCATTTTGATAGAGCAAAACCATTCTTCCGTCTCCTATTAGCCGGGCAGTCAAGTTTTTATATAATGAATATTTCTTAACTGACCTGAGATCTCCTGGCTGGCTTTTTTAAAAGGTGCAAAAGAAAAAAAAAAAAAAGGTTAGGGAACAGGTTGCTTTAAGATAGATAAATAAATAAATAAAATCAACGGTACGTCTCCTCCTTCGCTCATATTTTTAGCAGGAAGTGATCGGAGAAGTCTCAGATTGGCAAGGTGGGGGAGAAGACGACGAAGTCACCGTGGAAAGAGTTCTAAACTAAATGGAAAGATGTAATCACATATGGTTCATCTGATTGAGGCACGCAGATACCTTAAAATGTGCATCCAAAAAAGAAAGAAAAAAAAAAATGTTTCAAAGACTGGAATCAGCCCAAGACACTCCTACCGCCCAACTTTGTGAAGGAGTCCTCCAAACTTTTGGAGTTTATTTCGGGCAGATAAGCTCACTGCTCGAGTTTGGAATTTGAAGGAGAGGGCAGGAGGGGCAAAGAAGCGCCAGCCAGGAGGTGACCTGAGGGGCAGCACCCTCTCGATCACCACCGCCCGGCTTTTCAAACTTCCTGAATTCGGGACGACACTCGGGACAGACAGCAAAACCTGCCATGCTGTGCCCCAAACCAAGTCTGTCTCCTTCTAGGATTTTCTTAAGACAGGAACGAGAAAAGTCCATTTCCGAAGAAAGAAGAGCCTTCCCTCTGCGTGACCCTGTGTAAGGAGACTCCAGAGCACAGCCAGTGTGTGGGCTCCACCGGCAGGGCCGGCTCCCAGGATGGAAAGGACTATCACCGTCACCCCCCAGGGCTGCTCCGGGCACTCAGGGGCCGCACAGGTGGGACGCCTTCATCCGAGAAGGGCCTCAGGCGATGTCTTGACCCTTCCCTCTGCTCTCCCTTCCTCCACCAGAAGAAAAGACCAGCAAAGACACGCACCTGCACTTAACCCTCCAGTTCAGGCGGCATCTGAACCTCTGCACATCTGACGGTTACTCATATCAAAATACATCCCGTCCATATGTGCTCCTCTCAGCAAGCCGTCCCAAATCCCCGAAGTTGCACTGACAGGGCCCTAGTGACGTCACAGAGCTTGGCCTCACCATTGGGAGTGATTTATTGATGTTTATTGGGAATGAATAGATCAAAGGCAGCAGCATGACGGGCGATCAATCAGTCATCAAATCAAGGGTGGCAAAGGGCCAGAAACCCTTCTTCCAGGCAACATGCCCCCAACTGACATTATTGCAAAATAAATGTTATGTGTGTGGGTTTTGTTTTGTTTTCAAGGATGCTTTTTCCAGAAAGGAAAAAAAAATCGGCTCAGTCTTAACAGGAGTTGACATCCTGGCAAAAAAAAAAAAAAAGGGGGGGGGGGAGTAGACAGGCACGTCCCAGAACTAAGTGCTACGAGGAGATGGTGGGAGAAGCCGCGGAAGGAGGGGGTGGGGGTAAGGGAAAACAAACACGGGTAGAGGGAACGCCAGCCTCTAACAGTGACTTGACGGTCATCTGACAATACCGAGACCCAGTGCGCTCTGGCTTCCACCGCTTGCCCGCTTTGGGCCCAATAAATGAAGAATCAATCGGATTAGCAGTAAGGTGGCCGAAGGGACCCGCTCGCTCACTCGCCGGCTCGCTTTCGCTCGGCAGACACCGGGTTGTCCCCCCGCCGGCCGGCCGCGGGAGGACACGAAGGTGTCCCAGGGAACTCAGGTGACCCCGCCCGCCCCCCCCCCCAGAAAGGGACCGAAGAGGGCTCCTTCCCATCCCCTCCGCAGCCGGAGAGCTGAAGAGGCAGGGACCCCGGCGGGCTCAGTTCGCCCCGAGCGCGCGCGGCTCGCGAAGTGGGTGCGAGCCGGCGCAGGGCGAGCGCGGCGGGGCGTCCGGGGGGCGCCCGGGACGCGAGGCGGGCGCACGCACCCAGAGAGCAGAGCAGCGAGCGAGCCTGGCGCCCCGGAGTTACTCTGCGCGGGCAGAGGAAGAGGGGCGAGGAGTGGGGCGAGGAGCGGGGTCGCCGCCGGCCGGAGGCGCACGGCGGCGAGAGGAAGAGGAGGAGGAGGAGAGGAGGAGGAAGGGGAAGCGGCTCGTACCTGCTGCGCGCCGGGGCGCCTGCTGCTTCCTCCTCGGCATGATGCTCCTCCGGCGACTGCCACTGCCGCCGCCGCCGCCGCCGCCGCCGCTGCCGGGCTGAGGAGAGGGAGGGAGGGGCGGCGGGCCCGCGGGGGGGCGAGGCGGGCCGGCTCTCAGCCTCCCCCCCGGAGAGCGGCCGCCCGCAGGATGCTGCTGCGCCCCGGCTCTCCGCGTCCCCCCCTCTCCGCGCTCCGCCGCGATCCCCGAACGTGCGGAGGGAAGAAGGAGGGCGGGCGAGGGAGGCGCGGGGAGGGAGGAGCGCGGGGGGAGGAGGAGGCAGAGGAGGAGGAGGTGGTGAAGGAGGAGGAGGAGGAGGACCGCGCTGCCGGCGGAATGGGAAGTTTGACAAATCGCTCCAGAGGCCCGAGGAGGAGGGGGCGGGGAGGAACGGCGGCCCTGCCCCCCCCCCGCCCCGTCCCCAGACGAGGTGCGCGGGGTTCGGGGCCGGGGGGCGGGGAGAGGGGGGAGAAGGCGGGCAGAGGGGTGGGAGGAGGAGCGCGGGAGCGGCCCCGGCTGGTCCTGCCCCGGCCCCCGCCCCCGGGCAGGGGGTCACGGCATCCGGGGGGGGCGCTCAGCCGCCGCCGCGGCCCGGGGCTCAGCGGTCCAGTCTTCTGCCCGCGGCGCGGCTGGAGCGGCGGCGTCGGCAACAGGCAAGCTTAAAGGAAAAGGAGATGATCGTGTCACTCGCCCGCCCGCGGGGGCGCCGCGCCCCCGCTCCCGGCCCCGGGCCTGTCTAGGACCCCCGCCCCGTCCGGGGAGGGGGTGCCGCCCCTCCGCCCCCGCCCTGTGCGCGCACGCAGGGGCGCGGCGCCGGCCCGGCCCAGCTCGTCCCGGGGCGCTCGCTCCCCTCGCCCGCTCCCCTTCCCCACCCAGCCTCGCCCCCTGGCCGCCCCCGGCTGCCCCGCCCGTGCCGCCCTCCTCTCCACCCGCCGCGTCCAAAGCCCCCAGCTCTCTCCCCGGGCCTGGGCCCGCGCCCCCCGGGGATGCCAGGGCCCGCGGGCGGGCGCCGGCGCCCTCGAGGGAGGAGGCGGGCGCGGGCCGGAGTGGGTGGGGGCTGCTCCCAGACCCCGCGCCACCCGGGCTCCTCCCCCGGGACCCGCCGCAGCCACTTCCCCCAATTTTTTTTTTTCCCGGGCAAACTTTCCCGGGCCCGTCCCGGGGGTCGGCGTGGGAGGGGGGGTGCCTCCAAGTTTCCTCCTCCGTTTGGGAAGATCAAGGTCCTTCCACCCCCACCCCGCCCTTCGCCCCATAGGCGCCGGGCCGCGCCCCCCACCCCAAGCGCTGGCAGATTCGAGGGCGGGACGGGGGGCGGGGGAAGGAACTCGGGCTCCCAAGCCCATCCCCCGCCCCAGGGCGCCCCCCGAGAGGGGGCTACCGCGCCCAGCGCCCGGCTTGCCAGCAGTACTGGGCGAAAAGAATTGATTATTGATTGGGTGATTGGGGTCGCTGAGGCGCCGAGCGGGCCAGACCGGCGGGCCGCGGAGAGGAGGAGCTGGCAGGGCTGCGTTGGCGGCGGGGCGACGCGGGCTCACTTACGAGCGGCCGCGAGGGCGCGGGTGGGCCGGAGCTCATTGGGACGACCCCCGGGCGGCGGCAGCTGAGCGAGAGCCGGAGCCCGAGCGGCGCGGGCGGCGGCGCATCGATGCGCTGCGGGCTCGATTGCGTCTCCCTGGGCCAGCTCTTGGGCCGGGAATGGGGCGGCCGCGGCGGGTCTGGCTCCGGGCGCTGCCGGGCGGCGGTGGTGGGGGTGCGGGGGCGGCCGCCGGCCCCAGGTCCCCGAAGTGGCGCTGCTCCTGGGCGCGCCGCTTGGGGCCCGGAGGCTCCCCCGGGCCCCGCGTCCGATAGTCCCGGCGAGGGCCGGAGCCCCGCGCCCCTGGGACTGGCTGCCTGAGCGTTCCCGGAGCTGCAAACCCCGGCCTTCTTCCTTCCTTCCTTTTTTCCTTCCTTCCTTCCTTTTTTCTTAATGTTTCCTTTTCTTGTGTTTCTTTCTCCCTTTTCTTCTGCCCTCTCTCTTTTATCTTTTTCTTTGTGATTGTTTATGCAAGTTTGTTTTAAAAGTTCACCGGCGTGCTTTCTTTTCTTTTAGACCAGGAGACCGTGATCTCACCCAGACGGTAAGATCAAAAGTCTCCGCTCGCCCCCAGCCTGCGGGCTTGGGCTCGGTCCAGACGCCTCCCTGAATGCAGATGTGTTGCTGCCGTCCTCCCGGGCTATAAAGCCGCCTCCAGCGCCTTCGCGCGCGCAGGAGCGCTCGGAGTTACGGGGTGCGGACCCCGGGCGGTTGCGGGGAATCGGAGTCCGGATGCGGCTGGGCTCACGGGCTGGCCTTGTGTGTGGCGAACTCGGGGGCGGGGGCGCGGCGAGCGGTTGGTGCCTGCGGCCGCGGAGGCTAAAACAACTGCCCCTCCAGGCCCGGGAGACGCGGCCGTGGGGCGTGAAACGCTTCTTGCGAACGAGGAAACGGTGAGTTGGCAGACGCCGCCCGCAGCCTCTCGGTTCCGGTCGCGGCGCTGGGAGCCTCTTGCCTGGAGGAGGGTAGGCGCCGCGCGAGGTCAGCCCCTGCCCGCCCCTGGCTCATCTTCCCATCGCCGAGCGCCCATTTGGGCGCGCCGGTAGTGATGAGTGCACAGCCCGGGGCGCCACGCAGGGAAGGCTGAGAGTTTCGCCCTGGCTTGTGCTCCCCCTCCTCCTTTCCTTCCCAGCGCTGCTCTCCAAACCTCTGTTCCCTCCGCCCCCTCCCCCTGCGGGCAGCGGCCTGAGCTCCGGTCTCCCAGCAGTCCGCAGCCACCGCCCGATCGCTACCTCGCCCTCCCCCGCTCAGGCGCCGAGCGCGGTGCGATCCGCCCTAACATCTGTCCGTCCAACCATTGGCGCATCCATCAGTGTCAATGAGCTGCACATCGCAGCGACAACCCGTCACGCGCAACACGGGCTATGCGTAGTGCAGACTGCGACCGCGCAGCCTTGCCCGGACACTCAAACAGGGTTCTGGCCCGGCGTGGCACTGCCGGGAACCCCGATCTCTATAGTGTTCTTTTAACCATCCGCACCCCCTTTGGTACCAAGAACTCAAAATGGGACTAGTTTTGCAGGCCATGCTAGCAACGGGACAGATGGAGAGGGACACTGTCAGCCTAGCTCTAGCAATTCCAAGTTCTCTTTGCCCCTTCTCTGTGGACCAGGTGCGGCATAGGAGAAAAGGAAAAGAGGCTTCCCAAATCCGCACCAAGCACAGTATGTACTTGAATGCAGGGGCTTACATCCGCTTCCACTCGGGGGAATCTGGGGCGCATCTTCTAGCCAGAAGGTCTAAAGCTAAAACTTTGCGAGGCCCCACCTGGCTGCTGCCTGACTCAGGAGCGAGAGAGAGGGAAGGAAATGCGGATCCCAGTGAAAACCAGGGACTCGATTTGGGGAGAAATGGTGTTGGGGTGGCCGGAAGTCTATAATTCCCATGTTATTTACAAGTCCACATGTTTGAGAAGCCAGAGCTTTGCGGGTGGGTCCCGGCGCCATTCTCCAAGAACGCTGACCGCCCCTGTGGTTGCAAGTTCCCCTGCTTTTGCTTCTCGGTTTCCCCACCCCTACCTCGCACCCTACTGTCCAGAGGACAAGTATCTTCTTATATGTGCCTGATCGATTTGGCCAGGCCAAAGGGTCTGTCTGGTCCTCTCCCTAAGAAGTTCAGGGGAAGGGCGCACGGAAGACCTACTCCTCCAACATCTGCGGGGTGGCAGTCCCCGGCATTTTACTGGACTTTCTTTCCTACTGCAAATATTTCTACCCGGGTATCTGGTGAGTTCGGCCCCGCTCAAGAGTCGGCTACGGGAGCGGGTCAAAACCTGTGCTTGTCTTCGTTCCGCGATTCGCGAGGTAGAAGGGATGCGGGAGCCGCTTTCCGGCCCCAGCGCCGGGAGCCAAGGTCTGCGCGGTTCCGGAGGAGGCCGGAGATGGCCGCGGCGGCGCTCACAGGGGCTCCTTCCTGCGGGAAGGAGGGACTGCGCTCCAGGGTGCGGCTGAACCGCCTTCACGCTAGCCTGGAAGGCGGAAGAGCCGGCGCCCGGCAGAGGAGCTAGAATTCTGTAGAAGGTAACACTGCGTAGAAATCTTTCCACCTCACTTGGAGGAGTTTGCAGATACCCCTGAAAAGCAACGACAGGCTCCAGCTCCCGCACGCACGGACCTGGTGACTTAGCCGCATGAGTCTCGCAGAAAGTAACCCCCAGCCCAGGGAGATGCTCCCAACTTTCGGAGGTGCCACTTTGGTGGGAATTTTTAAGTCCCTAAAAACAAAAGAAGGAAAAGTGGGCCGAGGGGCGGTGGTGACACGTATCAAAATGCCCAGTGGCCAACGCCCGTGGGAGAAACTGACCGCTCCCGTTGTGGCCAGACGGCTCACCCAGCAGCGGGGTAGGCAACGTTTAGAAGTCCAGAAGATTCCCCGGGGCCATGAAGACAATTCATGACCCTAAAGATTGTGGCCTGGGCGCAGTGGAACCCTGGTCCTCCTTCTCCGGGGCGGTGCGCTGAGCGTTCTTCAGTACAAAGCCTCTCGGGTGCCAGTTCTTCCGGTCAGGGGTTAGAAGTGTGACTCTAGCTTCCAAGCCCTGAGAGCTGCAGGCCCCGGTCCCTGGGCCTCCCTGCGTGGGGCACGTCCTGCCGGCCAGGCCAAGCGAGCATTCCTGCACCTGATCAACCCGAGCCCCGCCCGGGCGGCTGGTGGGGGGGAGTCAAAGGCGGGCGTGGCTGAACAAGTGTGTGGATGCTCCAGGCCAGGAAGCTAGTCGTGGGGACTCAGCGGGTCGGCCACCGCCGGGAGGCAGCCGAGGTGGTCTTCAAGGTGCAAATGAGGGCAGTGGGTGACGGTCCAGCCTGACCGGGGTGAAGGCGGAAGTATGTCCCCATTTGGCATGGCCACTGAGGAAAAAGCTTCAGGCAAGAAGGCGTCCTTGAAGCTGCCGGTCCAGGACCGATAGCCAGGGTAGGCCAAGGTCCCAGGAGCTTAGGGGCCTAAACCCAGGCCGTGACCAGGGATTCTTTGTGCCCTGAGGGAGGAACTGACCAATTGGAGGGACAGGGCATGCTGGGTAGAACATGCAGGAAGCCTGCACCCCATTTCATGGGGTGAAGGTGTCAGGCCCTGGGGAGGGCCCTTGGGGAACCCACTGACTGCCCAGCACTGCCCAGACAGGTGGTGGTGCCAAGTGCCTTTCCTCCCTGCCTCCCCCTGGACTCCCGGCCTCTGGCTGCCGGCTCACACACGCCTCCTCACGCTACTGTCTGGGCTAGGAGAGGAGGTGCCCCGCGTGCGGAGACCCCGACTGCCTCCACCTGCGCGCCTCACGCGCCTCACCCGGGAATCAGCGCCCCAGGACCTCGGCCCCTCCCTGAGCGCTAAGAGATCTGGACCCCCGGGGCCAGGCCCTCACCAGGCAGGGGGATTGTTTCCTGAAAGTGCATTCACAGAGCCTCGAAGTTTGTTTCTCTTTTTCCGGTAGCTTTGTTTTAACGAACCAGATGTTTGGTCTGTAAATTCTCCCAAGAACTTTTACAGTTCTGACGTGAAATAAACCTTTGCAAATCGGAGCGGTATATTAATACCACTTCTGTGGGGCTTTGAGGGGAGCCGCATGGGGAGTGCCCAGATGTGAGGTGGGGTGGAATTATGGGAAGGGGGGTGTAGATCAATCCTTGAAGAAAAGTAGGAGACCTTGCTCTCTCAAGGTCAGGCATTGGTGTTGGGGGTATGAAGAACCTCCCCCAACACCCACAGGGGTACATATATGCCCCCACCTTTCCCCCCCCCCGGGAGGTTTACTACTTTGTAAATTTCTTCTAGCTGAGAGCACAGAAGTCTGGCCCAATTTTGCCAACTTTTTCGCCTGCCTACCATTCCCATCAGGACCACTGGACTCAAAGGCAACAGGGCCTGTGGTCTCCCCAGGCCAGCCTTGATACCCCTGGTCTTTTGGGGAGGGGCAGAGCAAGGGAGCCCCAGGGTGGCCCTGAACTCCCAGCACCACTGGGCACAGAGAACTTTGGATGGAAGCTGACCTAACCAAGCCCCTTAGGAAGTCAGGGGCGGCAGGTTGCCCTCCTGGATGCCTCGTTTTTATCAGCTGGAAATTTCCAGGCAGTTAAAACAAAACCAAAACTATACACCTAACGAAGGGAGGGAGCCTGGTTATGGTTGGGAAACCAGATCTTCCTATATACCCATCTACTGGTTGGGTGATTCCTAGAGACCACTTGCTCTAGTTTTCTAAACAGGCTGGGTTCACACCCCCTCCTCCCCACTCCAAGCTTGCCTGGGTTCTAAGTCTTGCATCTTCAAATTTGGAGAGTCCAGTTTGGACCTCACTCCCCTTTCTTCGGTAATTATTTTTCAAGCTTGCTCATTTACGGAACTTTGAAAAAAAAAACAAACTTTTTTTAGGAGACCGAAGATTTAATAAAAGGAAATAAGTCTTTGTGTTTTGGTCAAAGGAGGTCAGATACACAGTAAGTCTAGTTCCGAGGAGCAATTACTGGCGAAATGCCCTTTTGTCAAATCCCACGCGCCTGCTTTGACTTTCGGGGGAATTTCCCGAATTACTCGCTGCCGCGTGGCTTGGTTTTTCCCACTCTGGATGAAATGGATTTTTGGAAACCTTTGGGGCAGAGCTTTAGAGAGCCAAAAAAAAAAAAAAGCAGAAACAAAAAAAACTACCCTGGAGACAGCCGCAGCCGCAGTCGTGGGGGCTGACCACCGGCTGGGAGAAGAAAGCAGCACTTTGCTAGCTGGAAAGTAGAGGTGCCCAGCCCTTCCCGCGCCGAAGCGAGAGCCGCAGGGCAGGAGCGGTGTAGCTGAAATCAATGCGTGGGCAGCCCAAGGCGAGGCTGTGTTCGGGCTCCAAGGGCGGAATCCTGGAGGAGGAAGTGGAGGAGGAGGTCTCAGATATCAAACCACCCGCTGGGCTCTCCGCAGACCAGACAGCCCAGCTTTGCTTGCTTGGTGACCTCATTAACCGGCCGGGGAATTTGCAAGATGAGGAAGAATCTCCTTTCCTCTCCTCTCCCTATATCGCTCTTCTTTTCGGTCTTACACGGGATGGTTTTGTGTTCGTCCCTGAATTTAAAAACGGGAAAGACCGAGGGCAAGTCTCGAAGGACAGGTACAAGAGAGAGGGGCACTGGGCTGGGTCTTCGTTCTTTCTCCTTTTTTATTTCTTGAGGCTTGCCGCATACCACTGGTATATCCAGAACAGGAGAGCCGGAGTTCTTTGGGACGAGGTTGTCGGAAGGGTCAGATTCTTTGTATGCAGGTAGTCTCTGACCTCAGAGGCTCTGATAACTCCAAGATTTTTCCTCCTCTGCAGAGAAGCTCTGAATTCTGTCTTCTTTCTGACACTTCTCTTTCCCATCTCTTTCATCTTTCTTCCTTCCTCCTCCTTTCTCCGGTTGCTTTTTGCGTTCTCTCTTCTATCAGTCCCTCCCCAACCCCCACAAGAATTCGGAAAAATTATGTTTTGGGTCTACCAAGCGCTCACTCCAAAGAGGTCGAGTCCTCCTCTCTGTGGCAAGGCAGGGGCTCCACCCCCCCCCCGCCCGCCCCCTACACAGCCCTCAAGGGAACAAGGTACTTTGTAGTCGCCGTAGCTTTTTAGGTGCGGGTGGGGGGAGGTCAGAAATAGGTTGACACTCGGTTTAAAATAAAAGAACATGTTAAGAAGTTTCAAAGCTGCCAATAAAACCCTTTAAGTGGCTTGTGATTCAGTGCCTGGAGTTGCGGCGATGGCATTGGTAAATGACTCCAATGCCCAAAGAAAAATATTACAAATGCCGCTGTCTCGGCTACCAATCGGGCGCCGCTCTCCCGCGCGGGCGGTGGCTCCTCTCCGGCGCGGAGGGCACCCGCATTTGCATGATAAATTGACCAGACAGGAGGCAGCCAATGAAATATTCAAATGAGGCCAGGGGTGACGGGTGGAGTCCCGGAGGCTCCCCCTCGAGCCCGCGGCGCGAGTTCGCAGTACCACCTCTCCATCAGCGCCCTCTAGAGGTGGGATATCGGGGGCGGTCGCTCCAGCCCCAGGGAGGAAGAGTCCGGAGTTGGGCTAGGGAGGTGGGGCCGGAGCACCCTCAGGGTGCTCTCAGGGCGCTGGCCTCCGGGACTAGCTGCGCTGCCATCTCCTCGTGCATCTTGCAGGTGGACTGTTGGTGGATTGTAGGGGCCGGTGGTGACCTCTGAAAAAGCGGTTTAAGAAGAGATCTAACCCCTTCACCGCCAACCCCTGCCCTAGGTTCTCCTAAGGCAGCGAAAGTAAAAATTGCGTGTTTGCTCCGTTGACATAGTTTCAAGTCAAGCCCTGTGCCCACTCAGGTCCACGATACATTCCCCAAAGCCCTGGAATATGGAAATTCTGGAGCAGACAAAGCCAGTTTGCCCTGAACAGAGAACTGTGTGCCCACGCGGGCCCCACGGTCCAGGGCTTCGGGAGCTACGACTAGGTTGGGGCGCCCCTTGGGAAAAGCGTGTCCTGGAGACAGTGCCCAGACCGTGAGGCAGGAGCTCCCGTGAGTGTGCAAAGGCAGGCAAGGAGGGAGGTGGGTCTAGGTTGCAGATACCCAGCCAGGAGGGGTGTGGAAATAAGTGTGCGTGCAAGTGCACGCAGAACGGCTGGACTCTGCCACCGTCCAGACCTGCAGGAACACAGGACTCCGCAGGCACCAGGTGAGCCGGCTTCCAGGCCTGGCGCCTTCTTGTGGCTGGAGACTTGGCAGGGGGCTTTGCGCAGAATACTCGGGTGCCTTCTGCCAAGCACCAAGGGATATCTCTTGTCCCCTGAGCCTCTCTCCCCTCCCCCCAGCCCCATAGCCCCTCCTGTGCCAAGTACCCTGAGGCCTGGCCATCCCACCCCTGCAACCTTATTTTTAAAATACAGAGGTTTTAAAGTTCAGTGGTCTCTCCCTGGTGTGGACTGGTGAGAAGGCTGTTCTTTTTTCCATCTTTACAGGAGTTAGAGTAGGGTCCCCAGCTAACAACTACGCCAGGGAGAGCTTGCTCTCCACCCCTCTTCCCAGCCAAAAGGTGATCAGGCTGAAGGGAAGTCTGAGTTCCTGCCCAGAGAGCCTTCTAGGTACCTCTCTAGGAGACACGCTCAGGCCAGGCAGTCATCTACGGCCGTCCTTCCTTCCCTGCCTCATTCTCGAGGGGCAAGGGGGTCGGTAGGGAGGTGGGGCCGAATGGCCCCAGGCTGGTCAGCTAACTGTAAATGCACATAGAAAAAAAAATAGTAGCTACTGAATACAAATTTGAGAGAGACTGGATTTTGACTTCTGATCGCCCGACAGATGTTATCAATACATCCAAAATATATGACCCAGATAGGGGGATCGATTTGTATCATTTAAGGTTGTTAGGAGTGTGGCAGCTGAAGAGAAGGGGCTCTCTGGGGAGGCGCTGGGAAAACGGCTGGTGTTGGGGTAGGTTCAGGTATAAAGGGAGCCTCCCTGCTTCCGAGAGAATCCGCAGTCCTGGATGGTGTGAATGCCTGGGGATAAGGTCTCACTAGGAGAAAGCCTTTGGTCTCAAAGGCAGCGAGGGCGCCTGCGGGGCGCAGGCCCTCCCAGCCCGCAAACCTTCCTGCCTCCTCAGGCCTCACCTGTCGGCCAGGACAAATGAGACTCGAAAACGGGCCAGAGTCATTCTCCAACAGTGAAATTTGTCAAGGAGTCACTCCCGCCTCAAATGTCCAGAATTGCAAGCCGCTCTCTCTCTCTCTCTCTCTCGGGCAGCGGTGTCTAGGGCACGTTGTCGAGAGTCCAGCAGGGAGACGGTGAAGGTGAGAAAGTAGAAGGCTGGCTGCCCAGCCCCGCACCTGGTCCTCCCGGAACCAGATGAGGCACCAGGAATGAGGGGGCAAAGGATGCCGGGAGGAGAGAAGGAGAGCAACGGGCTGGTTTCTCTTAGGAGAGAAATACCAGCCGGCAGCCTAGAAAGGTCAAGCCCACCGTGTGTCTGCTCTGGGTGTGCACACGTGCACTTTGCGGGGGAACGCAGGGCCTGACCGTGCGAGGCAGGGCCTGGGCCCGTGCCCCATAGCTCACCAAGTACCCTCACACAGATGACTCCCCCCCCCCTCGCTTTGAGCCTCGTGTCCTTCGTCTCTAAAAGCAGCTCCCTCCATCTCAAGCACTGAGTAGGGACTTGGGGAGGAAAACTCTGATCTCAAAGTTGGTGCTGCCCTTGGAAACCTTTGCTTCTTGCGTGACATTCTCGGAGCTTCCAGGGCCAGACAAGCGTTTGAAAGGGAAACGGTGTTACTGGCTGCTGCGTGCCCATGGGCGAGTCTCAGTAGAGCCCACTGCCCGAGTACTAGGGAGGCCCGCCTGGGCTGATGTATGTGTGGGCGCTTCCGGGACGAGCTCAGCACGCAGTAGTTGTGCCATAAATGGTGGCCCCTACCCCTGAGAAGGGTCGCCAGGGGGTGAGACCTCCGTGCACGCAGGCATGCGAATGGGGTGAGGTCGGCTGCACCCCAGGGTCTAAGCGGGTGCTTGGAGTGGGGCAAAGAGAAGAGGAGAGGGGAGTCGCTGGAGGCGGAGCAGCGCTCAGGCCCCTTGACTTTCTGGGAAGAGTGAGTGTTTGCAGGGTGAACAAGGCAGATTCCGCCAGGTTTTTCTGGGAGCTAATTAAAGGAAGGGGTACGGCGAGGAGGCTCACTGATATTTCTATTTTCCCTGTTAGTAGTGACTGGAATGCGCGCCATCCAGGTCAGATGGAAAATAGAAGCCTGGAAAATGTGACACTCTCATTGATTTGCTCTCTGCCATCGCTCCTCGCGAGAGGAAGAAATGTGACTTCAAAATTGCAATTAGGAACCAGCCCGCCACGGGTTCCTTGCGTGAGCTCCCATGCTGTGCCGATCCCAGGCCTGCCTCTTCTCGTTTCCTGAGGAGGTGGGTTCATTCATAGTTTTCAACGAAGCAGGCCATGCAGATTTGTCGCGCCCCCTCCCCACAATAGAGCTCGCACCTGCCGGCCTGGCGCACCTTCCTCTCCTTTTGGTCGGGTCTTCGAAAGCATGGCAGTTTTCCCAATGTTTTAAAAGTATTAACTCCCTTTCAAACATTCTTTAACCTTTAATGTTTTGTAACTTGATGAAAAGGTCATTTTGTTCTGAAGATGGGGCTGTTCCGTAATTGTTCGGCTATCAAGGTGAATTCCATCCAAATCCTGAATTCTTTAACGGGATGCAAACCATGATGCACACGCGTGTGCACACCTACGCATGTATACTCACAACAAAATATAGGCTAATATTTTCCAGTATACATCTATGCATATGTAGATATAGCTACCTATATTTTTATGTGTGTGTGTGTGTGTGTATTTATTTAACTATCTGTGTCTATGCACACATATATACTCACAGGGACTTGGATTTGGATCACCGTAGTCCCCACTTCTCCGCGGGGGACACATCCCAGGACCCCCAACGGATCTGAAACGGGACAGTACCAAGTCGTATATATCCTATGATTTTCCCTAAACATTCACACTTAGGATGAAGTTTGATTTGCAAATTAGGTATCGTAGGATGCTAACAACAATACCTAATAGTAACATAGAACAATTATAACAATATACCGTCATGAAAGTTACGTACGTGTGGTCTCTCTCTCTCTCAAAGTATCTGATTGTGTTGTACTCACCCTTCTCATGATGAGCGTGCGAGATGGTGACATGCCCACACCGTGAGATGAAGTGAGGTAGATGACATAGGCACCGTGACGTAGCATTAGCTACTCTTGGCCTCCTGACCATACGTCAGCTTCCGGAACAGAGTTGACCGCAGGTAACTGAAACCACAGAATGTAGAACCGCGGATCAGGGGGGGCTAATATCATCTCTCTAGCATTTTCACAGAAGGACTTCTGTGCAGGAAAATATCTATACAACTGACTTTTTTTGAACGCTAAGGTGTGCGGAACATTTAATGGTAATCTTTTCTTATGCGCTGCCCTTGTTAACTGATTTCTTTAAAAAGGTTTCGTCGGTTTCTAATTTAACGATTCATTGCTGTCCCTGCAATAAATGCCCCCAGAGACCTGGGAGAATGGAGACGTTTTTCCATCTGTCTTCTTACGCAGCGTCAGCTTCTTAGTGGTCACGGGCTCTAGAAGCTGTTTCTTGTCACTTCTCTCTTTCTAAGCTGATGTATTCTTGGAAACAGACTTCTAAGCACGCTAGATTTATATTTAAAATGGAATTAATAGACTCAGATAAGACCATAAAAGTATTTCCTGCAGGGAAAATGCACAAAGCTTATGCCTGGACCCCACAGTATGTATTTTACTTACTCAAGAGCTATTGGGTGTGGCCGCCCGCGTTTCTCATTGTGATGGTTAAATTTTTAAGGTGAAAGATTTCCGGGTAAGTAAGAAGCAGTTGAATCGGATAGCTTGCCTGAAGTCTGTGTAGATTCACGCGAAGAACAGATCTGATGTAACGTGTAATGAGGGGCGCCTGGGTGGCCCGGGCAGTTAAGCATCGACTCTTGAGTTCTGCTCGGGTCCTGATCTCAGGGTCCTGAGATGGAGCCCACGTGGGGCTCCGCGCCGGGCATGGAGCCTGCTTGAGATGATCTCTCTCCCTCTCTGTCCCTCTCCCACTTTTAAGCATCCGCACTCCCTCTCGGAATAAATAAATAAACATTAAAAAAAAATAAAGTGTAATGAATCACTTAGAGCACTCTCTAAGATTAATACTCATATTAAGAGAAAGGATTGATACTTTAGTACAAAGGATACAACTTTTACTTAAAAGCAAATACTTCTAAAAGGCCTTTGGCTGGAGTCAATGGTAATGAAGTAAAGCAAAGATTAACACCGCCTCGAGAGTCTCTCTTTGGACCATTCCTCCAGGCGCCTGGGTGGCTCAGTCGGTTGAGCGGCCGACTTCGGCTCAGGTCATGATCTCTCGGTCCGTGAGTTCAAGCCCGGCGTCGGGCTCTGTGCTGACAGCTCAGAGCCTGGAGCCTGCTTCACATTCTGTGTCTCCCTCTCTCTCTGCCCCTCCCCCACTCATGCTCTGTCTCTCTCTCTCTGTCTCCAAAATAAATAAACATTAAAAAAATTAAAAAAAAAAAAGCCTCTTCTGGACCGTTCCTCCAGAAAGTCTCTCTCAGAATCACTCATTCCACATTACTGGCCCCAGACTGGCATATCTCTGGAATCTAGTTTGTTTTTGTTTGTTTGTTTGTTTGTTTTACCTCTTATGTTTCTGCGTGTGAGATATGTTGCAAATGCAGAAGAACATATCAATCATGTGTATGGTTTAAATAATAGTATAAAACTGGGGCGCCTGGGTGGCTCAGTCGGTTAAGCATCCAACTCTTGATTTTTGGCTCAGGTGATTAAGCCCCACATCTGGCCCTGTGCTGACAGTATGGAGCCTGCTTGGGATTCTCTCTGTGTCTCAATCTCTCTCTCTCTCTCTGCCCTTCCCCCCCCCCCCCACTCCGGGAGCACTGGTCTGTTCTTCATCCCTATAATTTTGCCTCTTCCAAAATGTGATCTAAATGCAATTCCAGAGGACGTCACCTCTCGAGTCTGGCTTCTTTCACTTAATACAACGTATTTGAGATTGACCCATGCGTGGAGTGTAGCAACACTTTGTACGGAGGTACCAGAGTTTGGTCATCCGTACACAGCGGAAAGGCAACTGGCTTGTTTCTCCTTCGGGGCGATAACGAACGAAGCTGCTCTCAACACGGGCACACGGGTTTTGTGTGAACATAAGCTCGCACTTCTCCTGGGTCTCACCCCCAGGAGCGGGGACCCTGGGTGCTGGGTCCTATGCGAAGAGGGTGTCGAACTTTATGAAAAGCTGCCACACTGTTTTCCAAAGTGGCCAGATCGGTCTGTCTCCCTCCCAGTGGCTGAATGAGAATTCTCTTGCCTCCGACGAGGGTTTAAGGGGCATGCAAGTGCTTTGCAGAGAGAGAGGGCGCTCCTCGGGGCCCTGCCGTGGGAGAATCCAGAGGCGGTGGTTCCAAACTCTCAGCTCTCCTGGGCTGCTGGCCCAGCCCACTGTGTGCACACAGGGCATTTCTATTTCCGGGGCCTTTGCTTCTCCGAAGGGAGGAGGGGAAGCGCCATTCTACCCGCTTCACAAGTGAGGGCATAGCCCTGCTCTTCTCGGCGGAGCCCATGGCTTTATCTCGTTACCATCGGGAGCAGGGTTCCATCGGCCTCACATTTTATTCCAAACCTCACGGAGGAAAATGAAGTATGGGCGTTTGGAACATGGTTATGCTGTGTGGCCAGAACCAGGCAAGGAGCGCATCCAAATGCACGATCGGAAAGTCACAGCTGGCAGGGACCTTAGCAACTCTCACTTTAGATGCGGTAACCTGTCACACACCTGGTCGTCAAAAGCACAGGACCCTGGGTCCCCGATGTAGGGTGGGGGCCCACCGAAAGTGAGCTAGGACGCGGGCTTATCCATCAGGGTAGCTGTGCGCTCAGGTGCAGAGATAAAGCCAACTTGCTGGTACACCGTGGCTTTCGACCCTGCCTCCCGGCTTCCACCCCCCCTTCTCTTCTTTCATCCGAATGCCCACTTCTGAGGCACCTTCACATTTCAAACGTCCTGAGAATATGTTTAATTAGAACTTGGCCATACAGCCTTTTGAAATAAAACAGAAGGGACCGGCTAATTATATCTCTCAGCATTCTGTGGCAAACATATATTTTTTTAATAAAACACTTTCCTAACCAGAGTAATCCCTGGAGATGCAAATCCTCATTTATAAGAAGTTTCCCAAAGGGAGTTAAAGAGAAGATGCCTTATAAAGAAAAGAGACAAAGAGAGCGGAGAAGTGTCTTCAGAGAGCTTTGAAAAGATACCCTCCTTCTAAGGGTGAAGTAGAGATATTTTAAAGGTGCAGATTTTTATTTCAAATGTCTTATAATTCTTTTCTGTATCTTTGATCGTTTCTATCCCCGCGCCCCTTTCAGTTATTACCACAAATGCCCCTATTTCTCGTTCTGATATTTTTCATAAGTACGATATTTAAATAAACAAGGGATTTGCTCAAAATGCACTTTTTCTCCGGCTGGTTCTTCTCCGTCTCCGTCTCCTGTCCCTTCGCGAGGGCATCTCGGTGTCGCATGGAGTGTGGGTCTGGGTGTGTTTTCCCTTCCCATAGTCTCCGCAGCCCGAGTGGGCAGGGGAGGACTCGGGCCCTCTGGAAGCAGTGGGCTGATGGGGCATTTGCATTCATGACGCTGACAGCCCCCGTGGGTAACCGCAATAGTCGCGATAGCTAATGTGTGTTGGGGGGCTGCTCCACGCCTGGCCACAAGCTAGGAAGTGTACTAACTTATGTCACTTCATCTACACAATACCAACCGTAGGTGTTCTTACCCCACTTTGTAGATGAGGATGGTGAGACCAGGGGAGGTAATGAATGGGTGAAGGACCTCGTGGCTATTGGAACTTGAACTTGAACTCGGGTCTGTCGGCCCCAGAACTCAGCCCCTCCCCTCCACGCACAAGGTGCCTAGAATGTGCTTTGTGCCTCTGTTCTCCGTGAGCTGTGTGGTGCGGGCCCTGCATTTCCAACGAAGTCAGGCGTCAGTCGAGGGTCCCGGCAGAAGAGAGAGAGGCCAGACCCAAATTAGGATCGTTCAAAGAGGATGTCCTGAAGAGACCGTTCGCGAAGGGAAGGGGTGGGTCAGCAAAGAACAGAAAAGTCACACAACAGCTGTAACCCCGAGGCCGGCAGGCCGTGGGGTAGTAAGCGTGGGCTGGAAGTCAGAGGGAATGTGGCCAGGAGCATCTTCAGAGCCGTGACCTTCAGAAGACCTACAGGGAGGCGACCAGGGGATGGCACCCTCGGACTGCCCTGTCTCTTCTTCCTTTGCTTTCCCACCCAGACTGCACTTGGGACAAACCCATCAGAAAGGTAGTTGGCAAAGGTCAGGCGGTCATCCAGGCCGCCCCCTCCACCCCGCCCCTGGGTGCAGCCGAGGGGAATGAGCGTACCGCCGCGTGCTCCCTCAGAGCACCCATGGGTGCCAGATCGTGCTGGGAGGGCGGACGGGGAGGCAGCCATGCCCTCCAGGAGGGATCTCAGGAGCAGGCCTTGACTTAGCCAAGGGAATGAATATCCATTAGGTTCAGGGTACAGAGAAGGCTTGGCGTTTGCCTTGTGACTGTGTGTGCCCCGCCCGTGACGGTGCAGATGTGAACGGACGTGGCTTTGCAACCACACCCGTTTACCGCACTCAGACGAACTCCTGTGACTGTCTCTCTTTCCTCGAGACACGATACCTATAATCCTCCCTCATCAAAAGCTTAGTAAATAAAATGTAGTTGAAAAGATAGAAGGGGCACCTAGGTGGCTCAGTCGGTTAAGTGTCTGACTTCGGCTCAGGTCATGATCTCTCCATTCACAAGTTCAAGCCCCGTGTCAGGCTCTGTGCTGACAGCTCAGAGCCCGGAGCCTGCTTCACATTCTGTGTCTCCCTCTCTCTCTGCCCTCCCCCACTTGCACTCTGTCTCTGTCTGTCTCTCTCAAAAAGAAACATTAAAAGAAATAAGGAAAAAATAAAAAAAAAATAGAAGAGAGAAATTTATCGTCTCATTCTCCAAAGACAGCCACCGTTAATGGTTGGGTAGACCCCTCCACTTGCTCTCCTCAACGCTTTCCCTCTTGTGACAGTAATATTGTTTAAGCAGTTTTGAATTATAAATTTTTGATTGAGGGCTATCACGACCTTTTGCCACATTATAATCAGATTTTGGGTGAACAGAGCTTTTGACAGCGGCATAATATTCCCTTGTGTGGAGGTAAGATCTCATATTGCCATTCTTCCACTATTTAGAGGTTTGGGCTGTTTTCTGGTTTTCATTCCTTTTATACAATGCTGTAGTTAATACCTTTGTGTCTAAAGATTTTTTTTTCACATTTCAGATTGTGTCTTCGGGATGACATCACCAAAAATAAAATGACCGAATCAGAGGTAAAACCTTCGTTTAGGCGGTAAAGTACCTAACACAGTGCCGGCTGCAGAACAGAGAGCCCGCCAGCCAGCACGGTGACGAGCGCTTGGGGGAGGCTCCCTTACTCCAAGGACTTTCCTCTGGCACCAGCCGCACAGGCAATTCTTAATTTTGTTGTAAACACGTTAAAAAAAAAAAGGGCAAAAGAAACAGATAAAATTACTTTTTAAAAATATTTTATTTATTTATTTTGAGAGAGAGAGAAAGTAAGCAGGAAAGGGACAGAGGGAGAGAGAAGCCAGAGCAGGCTCCACGTTCAGCGCAGAGCCGAACGATGTGGGGCTCTGTCTCATGATGGTGAGACCGGAGCCTGAGCCGAAACCAAGAGTCGGAGGCTCAAACCCCTGAGCCACCCAGGCACCCGGTAAAGTTACATTTAATAGTACATTTTATGTAACCAGTGACGTCTAAAAATGATTTGAACATTGTAATCAACATAAAAGTGATCCATGTTCTATTTGACATTGTTTTTCATGTGAACTTTTGGCATCTGGTGTGTCTTTTATACTTACAACACAGTGCAAGTTGGATCAATCACACTTCAAGCACACGACAGCCATCGGAGGTGGCTGAAAGCTACTTGTTTTGGACGGGGCGGATCTGGAGCAAGGACTCTGCCAGAGATCTTTGCCACGATCGGCATCTTCACCTTAGACGCACACCCAGCTATGTCTTCATGCCCCCCCCCCAACGCCCTTCCTGGACTTTGGGATGAAAGTAGATCAGGTGGTCGGGTTGTAACACGACTTCCACACCTGTTGCCCTCCTTCCTGCCTTGCTGCTAACAAGTCACAGTATCCCCTGCGTCCCAGCTCATGATGGGCCGATTCACTCAAAAATATTCATTGATTGAACGCTTCCTAGATATTAACCCTGTGCCTGACCCTCGGGATACAGATGAACAAACAGACTTTTCTTCTGAATATATTACAGAACTTATCAGTGTTCTTAGGGTCTAGTGGAGAGACAGACTTTAATCAAGTCATTGCATAAGTATGTAGTTTCACACTGTGGAAAGTGCTATGGGGGGGGCGGAATATATGTTTTAAAAATGCTAACCCGTAAGTCGCGGTGTGATTGGCCTATCGCTGGAGGTGTTTAATAGAGGTTATCCGGTCCCTGGTGGGGCCGTTTTGGTGAATGTTGATTTGACAGGTGAGAGTTCAGTGGGAGCATCTCAAGGTCCCTTCCGGTCCCAAGCATCCCTCAGCTACAATTGGAAAGGCTTTGGGACAGATCGCGGCTCACCGGTTCTATGTCAGTGACCAGTTCATCTGTTGTGTTTGTCCTCTCCCAAAACACTCGGGGCCAGCTGAACAGCCCCATTACGGGGAAGCAGAAGGCAGTCCATCCATTCATTCTTCATTCATTCGCGCATCAGCCTTATCGAGTAATCTGTGGGGTGTCAGGCACTGCTCTGGGCATTCAGAAAAGCAAGGCCAGCATTCTCTCCGGCCAGACCGTGCTGCCAACTGGACACACTTTCTCAGAGAAGATAACCATTTAAAAAAGAGGAAAAATCAATGCTAATAGAACTCCTTTTCTGGTTCCTCAAATGACATCGTCCATGGTTGCCGATGCTTTGAGCCCACGGCTGCAGTGCGAGGCATGAGCCTGTGGATGGATGCAATCTTGTGAGCCTTTCAAACCTGGCCGGATCAATAAATGAGAGGCAGAGATGAAGGCTGCCGGGCGGAGGGAGGCTGAGTTCAGGGGGCAAAGTGTACCATTCCTCTTGTACCCCCAATACAGGATGGGGAGCCTCCCTTCAGCCCGAAGTCCCCGGGGACGGGGTAATTTCAGCTGCACTTGATGTAGTCTATACATCACTGTCTTCTTGACCAGCTCTCAAATTAAACTCTGATGTATAAAGTTAAACAAAAATGAGATAAAAATTGGCAGAGGTTGAAGAGGGTCAAAGTAGTCAAAACACAAGGTAGACTATTGCTCCGTTTGATATATGTTATTCTGGGCGCTTAGAAAAAAATAAAATTATAAGTCTCCCTGAGACTTTCTCGTTGAGAACGAGGCATTACTAATTTATTTTCAATAGACTCCCAGCTTTCCTAGCTGGGAGGAATGCTAGAGGTATTGTTTTCAGGGGGGGAAGATGCCACCGTTCCACCTCAAAAAAAGGCTGTGATGATCGGGAAGCTTCTTGCGAAAAAGTGGGAGTCCTTAACAGCAGCCTAACGGTGACCCTGGTGGCACAGCCGTGTCACAGACTGCGGGGTCTGACGGCCTCATCTTCTCGTCTAATTCTGCAAACCTTAAGGAGCAAAACACACAGCCTAGATCACCACCCCTTTTGACAGCTGAGGAAGCAGAGGCCTGCGGAAACGTGGTGTCTGAAATAAACATTAGCCCACCTCGTAGGTCCCCGGACACAGAGGCGAAATGGGACAGAGGCGTCTCCTACGGACCTCGCCTTCCAGCGAGAGAGAAACTCATCAAACACAATGACTAAAAGTAAAGTCTGAGTTGCTGTGGAGAAAACGAGGGAGGCAGGGGACAGGCGATGGGGAGGGAGAAAGTCCGTAGAAGGCGTAAAGGAAGGGAGTGAGGAGACTGGATTTACATCCTTAAAAGATCACAAAGGCAGCGGAGCAAAGAATTGACTTCAGGGTCAAGGGCGAGATCAGGGGGCTGTGAGCAGACAGCGACAATTGTCTAGGTAAGATAGGGCGGTGGCTTGGGCCAGGGGGTGGCCGTGGCGGTGGGGTGCAGAGTCAAGGTCTATTCTGGAAGTCGGGCATCTAAGAGGGATCTCTGGCCTCTACTCCAGGGCCCTTTCTGTAGTAGAGCGCCGCCTGGCATATCCTGACACTGATGCGCCCGAGTCCTGAGCAATAGACTGGGGGAAATAGACATGGGGTTCTAGACAGCAGCAGCAGAAAGCAGGGGTTCCGGAGAGGGGGTACCTGGTCCAGGTGTGTGTGTGCGAGCTGTGATACACACTACCACCTTCGGGCTTATGTTTTCCAATTAATCTGGAAAGTTCACTTCCAGCCCACTGATCTCTCCATTCTTTCCTTAAGCATCTCTGCTCTGGCTTTTGTCTCTGTAGCTCGACCGAAACCACTCCCTTCAAGGCCATCGTCCCCATGCCCCCCCCCCCCCCCGTCAGAGCTGCTCCAGGACAGATGGGCCAGACGGGCGCGCTTCCTGGCGTCACAGTACCTCAGTAGGTACTTGACGCCCCCCCACCTGGCACCGTGAGGCGGATTTCCGCATAGGTTGCAACCTCTGCGGGCAGAGGCCGGGATGGGGTTTATGCGGATGAGAGCAGCCTCCGGTCTGTGTTCTGTCTGTGTTCACAGCAGCCCCAGAGCCCGCCTCCTCCGAGAGCCTTGACAGGTCCACGCATGAGGGTGTCCCAGGCAGAGCCGAGCCCTGAGCTGGCCGGTTTCCTCCATCTGCCGAGATGTGCGAGGTTGGCCAAGCCCCAGGGCAACCTCAGGGCGAGCTCCCTGAGCCCTCGTGAAACATCTCCTCAAGTGCCCCCTCCCTGTGCTGGGCCCTGGACAGAGGCAGGGGGTCAGGGGCACAGAGCACGAAGCTGCCAAAGTCACACCCTTCTTGGGGACACAGGAGACAAGACCTCTCATTCTTACTTGCGATTCAGTGTGACTTTAACTGAATGTTCTCAGATGGAACGTGGGTAGAAGTGACGTTTTCTACCTTCAGTCTAACCCATAAAAAGCACCCTGGGAGCCCTTCATGCCCTTTTCCCTTCGACTGGCTGGATGCGGAAAGCGCTGAGGAGCCAGGGTAAAAGAAAGTCGAGGCACAAAATGCAGGGAGCCTGGACCCCCGAAGGACCTTGTGGACGGACACCCCCGCTGCAGACTGCCGTCTGAGCAAGAAAGAAACATCTGCTCCGTTGAACTTTGGACTTCGTTAGCTTCCCTTAGTGATCCAACTTCTGCTCTTCAGGAGTTTGCAATCCAATGAGAAAAGCCTCAGCCACACGATTCTGGAACCATAGTAGGTGGCTTTCGCGAGGAGACGGGTCATCGGATTTGGGCTTTCGGTTCTGAAGTCACGAGCTGCAGGCCCCTGGGCATCTCACTTTCCCATCAAAGCCCTTTTCCGGAAAAGCGGAGAAGGGGCAGAGTAGGGGGAAGGCAGGCACTTCCTGGCAGGGGAGCACCACCGTCGAGGGCTCGCAGACAGGACTTGAGGCAAAGATGAATCGTGTTGATTTCTCCTCGGGGGGAAAAGAAGACGGTCCCTGAGCACCTAATGACTTCGGCTGTCATGGGATTGGGTGAGGATCAGAGCTCTCTCATTACCCTCTCTCTGACCTAACACACCCACCTCTAGAGTTCCCCCGGAAGGGAGCCCTCATCCAGGCTAGGACCCCCTCCTGTCGTCCTGTCGTCTGGGTGTTTGGAGCTAAGTCATCCCAGACATGGAGGCTTGATGAGAACAGCTCCTTTGTCCGGCTTTCTCCAGGGGCCCGTGAGCACAGCGGTTTATTTCAGCCTGTTTCTGAGCAGAGGATCTCGGCTGAGGCCTCCAAGCGCCGGCCGAGATCGAGGTGTCGTCCCCATAGTCACTGTTCCCAGCTAGGCACGGGCAAGCCCAGCTTGGGTCTGTCTGTTCCCTACCGGCCAGGAAGCAGAGCCCTTTACAAGTTGAGGACCCTGAGTCCGGAGGGTCACGCGGGACACCCCCCGGGGCTGGCAGAACCTTGGGGGTGCTCACAATCACTTTCCACTTGGCGTGACAGATGCTTATGACTCTGGTTCTCCTGTTGCCGACATGAACCCCGCACACCCCTTAGCTGGGCCCAGTAAATGGCGCTGCTCCGGGCCAGACGAGCATCAGGGAGTTGGCATCTACAGACTCGGGTTCCAGACTCTGCTTTTACTGGTGGTGTGACCTCGGCCTCCCCACTCCCCTCCCCTCGCCCCCTCCCTGTTCTTTCACCACAGTTACATCACGAGTCCTCATTGTTCATTATGTAGCTTTGCTCCCTGTTGAGTCCAGGAATGTCCTAGGGCTGTTCGGTTATTTCCATTCTCGCCTTGTCTTTCCTGGGACCAAACTGCTTAATTTTCTTTGTGCGTGTGATTCAGGTACAGCCTCTCGGTACAGTGTCCCACGAGGTCAGACATCTCAGGCCCCCTGCCGTAACAGTTTCTTCTTGCCCCTGGACGCATCCCCTCTGCGGTCCTCTGATGGCCAGTCCCATTCCTTACCATGTATGTGGGTGACCACACAGCTAGCATCCGGGGCTTTCCATCCCCACCAACCTGGGGATTTCCTTCACCCCTTTCAGCCTCTGGATCCCCTGTGCCCTGCAGCTTATGTCTTTTCTTTCCTGGTTTAATCCCTCCTTTTGCTGGCCCACGGCCCCAGCACAGCTGTCTGATACTGTGGTTACGGGGTCTCAGCTCGGCTGGCAGGACCAACAAGTTTCCTCTGCCTTCTCCTCTAAGTACTCTTCCCTCAAACAAACGGCGACAAAAATAACAGCAAAGAGATGAAAGAAGAATGCCAAACTTAAATATAAACTCCATTTTTTTTTTTTTATGGATTGATGAGACTGTAGCCCAGTATTGCTAGGTGTCTGTGGCTAGAATCCCAAAGTAGATCAGAAGACGCCACAAAGGTGAGGTAAAGTCTCCACAGAGGAGTAGTTAGGCCCCCCGAACCCCCCTCCTGAGCCTATGTCCTCCTCCGTGTCCTCTTGGAAGATGGGAAGATGACCCAGCTGAGAGGTCTGTGAATGCAACCCAAATAAGAGGTTTGGGGGAAAGTCTGTCATTAAGCCCCCAGTTCTGTCTCACAGAGCAGAGGCAGGTCAGGAGGCCATCTTGCTTTGCGCTGTACAAATTCTGCGAATTTTAACACGTGTATAGATGCATGTGACTACCGGCACCACCAAGATATAGAACAGTTCCATCCCCCTGTCACCCAAACGCCCTCGTGTTTCCTCTTTATAGACATACTGTCCCTCCACTACTAACCCCTGGGAATCACCGATCTGTTCTCCATCACTATATTGTGTCTCTGGCAGAACGTCATACAAATGAAACCATATAGCACGTCACTTTTTGAGACTAACATCTTTCACTCGGCCCAATGCCTTTGAGATTCATCCAAATTTTTGCATGGATCCATGTTTGCTGCTGTGTTGTAACACTGAGTGGCATTCCACTGAATGGATATACCACAGTGTATGTACCCATTTTTCTTTTGAAGCATGTTTGCATTGTCTTCAGTGTGAGCCATTATGATAAATATTGCCACAAACATTTGCATACAAGTTTTGTGTAAAGATAGGCTTTTATTTCACTTGGGTAAGCTCCCAAGAGTGGAATTGTTGAGTCATATGGTGTGTGTATGTTTAACTTTATAGGAAGCTACCAAACCTTTTCCGGACTGGCTGTGCCATTTTTCATCCCCATCAGCAATGTATGAAAGCTCCTATGGCTAGACTTTACCAGAACTCGGTAATGATGGTAATTTTTTTTAGCGTTAGCCATTTTAATAGTTACGGGGTGGTATCTGGCCATGGTTTTATGTTGTACTCTTCCAATAGCTAATCGTGTTGGACATTTGTCATGTGCTTATTTCCTGTCCTTTTATCCTTTGGTAAAGAGTCTCTTGAAGTCTTTGTCCATTTTTTTTAATTGTTGGTTTTGAGACTATTGAGTTTTGAGAGTTTTTATATATATTAAAATGCAAATTTTTATATATTAAAAATGCAAATTCTTTGTTGTATTGAACAGGTGATTTGCAAATATTTTCTCTTTTCATTCCCCTCTCCGTCTTCTATAGAACAAAAGTTTAAAATTGTGATGGCGGGGACCAGCTTTAAGTGTATTTCCATCTCCAGCAATATGCACTTATTGAGCACCTACTGTATGCAGATCTCTGTTAGGCATTGGGCTTTAGAAGATTAGTGGGACTTGGGGCTTGAGGGATCATCCCATGAGATCACTACCCTTCCTCCAGAGGAGACAACGTCTGACGCACACCCAGAGTCCTGGGAGGGGCCTGGGGACTTCCTCAGATTTTGTGTCACCACCTCTTCTCAGTTCCAAACCCATCCATTAGAATTACACCAGCGTCCCTGTGTCCTTCCGCCCTTCAAGGCCCACTTGGATAATCCACCAGGCCCTGAAGGCTTCTCTGCTCTAAATCTTTGTGTTGCCTTCTTTGATTATGTCACCTTTTCTGCCACTTAGTTGGGTTTTGAGGATTAAATCTTGTCCATGGAGTATATAGAAATGACCAGCATAGAACTTATTAGAAAATACGGTGTCCATCAAAATGGCCGAAGAAATCGACAAGTCCCTACACTCTGAGAGCCCATCGACTTCAGGCTCCCTCCCGTCCTTCCTTAGAAGCCAGGACCTAACAAGGGCTCCTCAAGGTGCTTTCAAGGAGAGCAACCTGGTTCACGTATACCACCCTCAGGCAACATCTGGATACCCTTCCGGAAGCCTTCTGAAGTCAGCATCTTCCTCCAAACGACAGCCACCACGGGTGGGTTGCAGGGATGCTGGCACACCAGTAGAAGGGACGATTTCTGCATTTGCTTGTTCCAACACCCTCCCATACTATGATAGGCGGGTCTCAGCTGCTGGTTCGCCAGAGCGTCCTAGGCTTCCTTTCCTAGAATGAGAACAAACCAAAAGCAAACTTCGTTCTGGAGTCCAGTGTAGCAGGCCTCGTTCCCACACGTCGGTCCCTAATAGGCAACAGCTGCGGCTGTGGTTTCTTCTAGGCAAGTGATTCATGTCTTTGCTCAGAAACGATAAGCAGAACAAATGTTTACTTAGACGGATAACAGAGGGACAGTTGGAAAACAGGAGACGGGCAACTGGAAATATTTTGCTGCTATTTGATCCAGGACAATTTAGTTGGAATTAGTCATATGGGACAAACTGGCCAGGCCCTCGGGCCGGAGGCAGAGTGGGGGCGACGCAGACCGCCTCCCTGGAAAAGCGGTGCTAGCGGCAAAGCGGAACATGGAAAGGAAGACTCGAAAGTTCGCCCGGGGCCTGCCAGAGTGACTCTTCCCTCCCTGAGTGACTTTCCCTCATCAGTTGCCTTATCTGCTGCTTGATCCGATTCTCTTGCCCGAAGGAACCAGAAAGAAGAATAGAGAAAGGAAAAACTCTGCACACACATGACTGGAGCCTCTAAAATCCATGAGAGAAAAAAAAAATTTTTTTTTACACATCCAGAAATTAAAGAAACCACTTCATTTTCTGTGTGTACGCGAGGAGAAAAGCTTTAAAAAAATTCAAGCACTCCCAATAATAAATTCGAGTCTTTGGGACAGCGGTACGTACACTGATTCATCTAAGAAAGAAACATGTACCTTAAAAGTGGAAACCGGAATACGGGGCTGTGGAGTAGGGTTGTCAATCTAATTATGTTTACATAACTTAAGGCTTGTATCCTATTTGATGCTATACAGTATGCATTGCTACCATCGCCCTCGAATGCATTATTTAGTAGATAGATCATAAATATTTCTATAAAAAGGGAGAAAAGGCAGATCTGTAATTCAATTTTTTTTTTTTGCCAAAAAGAGAGAAATGCTGTTTTGTGAAAAACTGCCGGGCAGGCCGTGCTTGGCAAACACGAGGGAGGTAGAGCCCCAAAGTGACTTCCTTCCGGTCTGAGGTCAGGATCGCTGATGTTCGTGGGTCGGGGAGGGTAATTAAAGTCCCGAGAGAGCCGCGCGCTGTCGGAACAGCCAACTCGGTGCAGAGCCGGGCACGGGGCTGTTTTAGCAGCAAACACGAGCGTGGAGGAGGGAAAGCACAACTCTGCCTTCGCAGGTGCGTTGTTCTAAGCGTGCTGTGAACAGGGTGTAAGCGGGGGGACGCGCTCCCCTCTCCTTGTCCACAGGCACTTGTTGGGGGGGGGAGGCCCCCTGACCGGGGCTGAAGCAGAGGGCTGGGGGAGGCGGGCGGAACAGGGGAGCCTACCAGCGGGTGTCCTTCATTCTGCGCTCAGACAGATGTTGGTTTTGATGGTTCAGCTCTTCCTCCTTCTTCCACCGGCTGTACCTTGTTCGCTTGCCCAGAAGCCCTTCTCTCATATTCTCAGTCCATGACATTCTGGGAGCATTGGAGACCCCCTCCCCAGCCCCCCCGCCGGCCCCCAGTTCGGGAAGCAGAGCCCGAATCTGCATCCTCCTCTGGTCAGGCCCCCGAGGCCAGTCTGGGCTGCTGAGAGCAGGGGGCGGCACTCGTGTCCGAAGCTCTGGGGCGCTGCCATGGTGGTGGCAGAAAGTCCTGGGTCACTGATGGACATTCGCTTGCTCTGGTCCCGCCGTGCTGTGAACGAGTCCCCATAACATAGTTTAAGCCTCTGGCCAGACTACGTCAGACCTCTCGTTGGCACCCTGCCTGGCCGGTCCGATGCTTTCGTTTGTCTTGCAAGAGGTCGCTCTTGCAACAGTGAGAGCCGTCGCACGTACTGTCGTGGCCTAAGGCAGAGCAGGATGACGTGCGTGCTGCTGACGGCAGGCTTTAGGTTCGGACTGAGTCCGGCCTCCTGGGGGGGATTCCCAGGCTCCCAGAGCAGCGCCTGCCCCGGAGGTGGGGAGCTGCCGGGCCTTCCCCCGAGGCGCACGGTTTGCCCTCTTGGACGGAAAGCTGTCCATCAGAGCTCTCTGTTTCTGGAGTTGCCCTAAGCCGCCCCCCGAGCCCCCTGCTCTGTCTGCACGAGGCAGCCTGAACTCCCTGTCCCTCCAGCTCCCACCCCCAGCCCCTTCTGCCAGGCCCCCAGCCGGTGGGGCCGCAGAGCTCTGAGGCAGGTGTCCTGTCCACACATGCCCTCGGAACTGACCCAGCTCAGCTGGCCTGTCGGGGAGGCATTTCCTTATTCATTCGTTCATCGTATTAGGCGTTGGTTATTAAAAAGCACGTGTGACTTTTCCTGGGTGGGCGGCAGCCAGCTGGCCCCATACGCACTCACAGCTATCTGACCGTCGGTGACCCTGTGTGGCCCAGGAGTCCAGGCCGGCATCCCCTGCCGGGCACCGTGTTCTGAGCGTCTGGTATACACACGGCGGCCTCCCCACAAACTAATGAATTATTAGCGCCTGTTCTCCTGTCTTGTGTCCATTGTCTCCCATCATTCCTGCCAAACCTTGCCTTCCCTGCCCTTAAACACATGACCGCGACTCACAACGTCCAAGAAGCCATTCCCAAATGACCTAAAATCAGAGAAGAAGGGACAGGTCAGGAAACTTCCGGAACGGGCCCAGCCTCCAGCGTGCATCCAATATTTTCTTAGTAAATATTCTATAACGAAACTGGGAACGTATTATTTTTCTTATCAATTTATTAGGATTATTAATTTATATTATTATTAAGTCCTATTATGTCTCTTGCTAAACAAGCCATCAAGGATGTTTTCATGTCATCATTCTCCGAACGCCTCCTTTGTTCTGGTTGCGTAGTATTCCACTCTTTGGCTCTCCTGCCGTTCATTTAAGCAGTCCTGCCCCTGTGGACGTTTAAGGTGTTTTAATTATTTTGCCCCAAAAAAAGTAGATACAGAAGAACATGCTTGGATATAAATTTTTGTGAGTTTTTCTGATTATGGTCTTAGGAAAATCTCAGGATATTTGTTGGACCAGTTGAATTAGAGACTTTCTCGTGCTCAGCCTGCTGGACTGATAGAATGTGAGCCTGGAGTGGCCGGAGGCCGACGTGGCTGATTTCTGGAAAATGAAGCCGCTGGGAAAGCAGAAAGGAGGGGAGTGACGGCTTTTTGATCATCTCATCAAACACCTGGATCCAGCCACACCTGAATCTGCAGTCTCTTTGTCTACTAATTCATGTCATCTCATTTTAGGTGAGTGGGGTGTCTTTCACCTGCTGCCAAAACTTATGTCAAACAAAGAATGAAGCGTAATGTCCCGGCCTGGACGAGGATGGGGGCCACGCATCCCATGCTTGAACCTCTTCTGTGGTAGCAGGTGGTCATCAAGCCTTTGATTAGGATCCTCCTGAGGGGGCCTGGAGACTCACTACCTTTGAAGTCAGTGTATTTCTTTGCCGAGAACTCTGAGTGTTGGAAAGCTCCCTCTTGTATTAGCTACAACATATTTTCCCGTCCCTTCCGTTTGCCGAGGCAGGCCAGAGAATGCAAGCGTTCTTACTGAGGGCGGCCAGTGCTAGCGATTCCCTCCGTACCACCAATGATGGGTGAAGTTAACCCACAGTCACGGTGTGCGGGGCCAGCCCCCAACGTACTGCCAGAACTAACCCACGAGAGCCTCACGTTAATGCTTACGGCGATGTCCCTGGACGGACCTCTCTGCCTCAGTTTCCCTTCCTTCCGAGTGAGCCGTGCGAGAGAGCTTATTCAGCATGAAACGGTCTTATCTACAGTTTAGCAAATGTCTGCGGAGTCTTTAAAGCCGTTTCTATCATAATAAAAATATTTTAACTTATAACCTCGGGAAGAGATAGGCATGGGAGTCTTTAGAAAGCACGGAAATCCAGATGAGCATAATTTGAAGGTAATTTGAATCGTAATGAGTATTTTTAATGTAAACAGGCAGAGGAAATACTTGCCGGGTTCTGGTGGAGAACACACACCCAAATATGTCTTTCGGTGGAAATATCAGGGTCGTGGGAATCCAGGATGATATAGACGAAAACGGCATCCATGAGAGACAGGGAGTGTTCGCTGTGGCTGCAGGTGGGAGGTTTCGGCAGGAAAAGAAAGGCGATCATTATGCTAGATGGTCCGTGGTCACTGCAGGGCTAGCCCCTAAATGCAGGTGAGGGGCAAGACATGTCGGTTAATAACAGTGACTGGTTCTTATGAAGCCTTACGGAAAGATGAGCCGGAAGAGTTCTCAGGGACAGAAAGGTTCAGGTGTCCGCAAACATCAGGCATCTAATACGGTTCTCCACCTGCATCCACACTTGGGTTTACCCAGTGCCTCTGTTCCCTTTTCCCCATCCTTCGTATCCACGTGCATTTATTTGGAAGGAACTTTTATATCATTTCCATGGAAGTGAGACCATGGTCCCTGGCCTTGAATAAAATGAAAACAAGCCAACGCGATCAAATGCCAGCTAGATACTTTTGCTTACCTAGAGTTCTGAGCCTTACGTCTATTCCCTTGTTGAGAACGATGAGCCAAGTGTGAAAAAGATATTCAAGGTGTCCCGGCACCATGCTGAGTCTTTGACCTTGATGGACAATCAGACGGACAGACGGGAATGCATGGGCTGGTTTCTCAACATGGCGTCTACTGTTATTTCACGGGTTGTCCATGCGTTCCTTCAAACCCTTCCAACTGCCCCTCGTACTGAGCGCCCGAATTGATGGAGTCCCATGCCCCCATTTCACAGATGGCAATGCTGAGGATCAGAAGGGGGAAGAAGCCCTCCTGAGGTTCCAGTAGCCTGCTGACGCCCGGTTTCATGCTTTTCCCTTGTTTACCACCGTTATTTCTGCCATCCAGCCCACAGTGCTTACATGAAGGTCGAGGGATTGCGGTATGTCAAGGGCAAATCAGGGCGGATATTTGACTCTCCTGGGAGAAGAGGCAACATGAGGCTGGTCTCCGTGCATAGGACATACGGCACTAGCATGCCAGAGGGTCCCATGCCTCATCTCAAAGACAAGAATGCTCAGCTGAAAGCGCCATCTATTCTGCCTCGAAGTTACGGCTTCTAGAGTGACAGTTGCTTCGACCAAAGCGAGTGCTGAAAATCCACGATGTTCAGAAATAATCGCCAACCCTTAAAAAAGACATGTTGACTCCAGAACTTCTCAGTGTGTTTACCCTGTGTTTGCTCACTCAGTATCTTTTTCTCTGCCCCGCGTTTTCGTGTTTCCTGAGCAGTTGCTTTCCGCTCCGGAGCATCAGCACATGCAAATGAATCCCGACCGATGGCCAGCCGGGCTCCTCCCCCAAATCGAGCCAGATGATTTTGTGTCCTTTCTCACTTCGACATTTTTGAACTCGCGGCCACGCGGAAGCAGAGAGCAAACTTTGCAACTTCAGTGACAGTTCCGTGCAAAGTTGAAAAGCTTCCTTAATTCTACTCAGGCATCTGGGTCGGTGTCTCCCACAGGTGGAGACCAAACTCTGGTTTCAGAAGCTGATTAAAATTGCAGCTTCCCGGGCCTTCCCCAGACGTACAGAATCTGAAGATTGTGACTCTGGTCACTCTACATTTTAAAACACGGTTCGCAGTGGTGACCGCCCTAAGCCCATGGGTAGCTATCCTTTCCGGGCAAATATCCATTCTACACTTGGATGTGCGACAGTCAGTTCACACCCCCTGCCGGCCTCATGGCAGGGGGCCGTGGTGTTCTGGAAGGTGTGAAATACACCTAGTTCAAACCGGATTCGGTGAAACATATTGGTAGACAAAGGGACGGCAAGTTCAGGTACAACTGGATCCAGGTGTTTAATCAACCACCAGCGAATCAATCAGTGGATCTTCATTGCGCACCTGCTGAGTGCTAAGCCTTCAGGTCTCTGCTGCGGGGCAGGAGCTCCCTGCCTTCAGGAGACTTTAAGGCTTCCTGGGAAGGCAAGGCGCATGTTTGAAGAAGCCTATCAAAATGTAAAACAAGGTGGGGGGCGCCTGGGTGGCTCAGTTGGTTGAGCGGCTGACTTCAGCTCAGGTCATGATCTCACGGCTAGTGAGTTCCAGCCCCTTGTCGGGCTCTGTGCTTATGGCTCAGAGCCCGGAGCTTCAGATTCTTTGTCTCCCTCTCTCTCTGCCCTTACCCTGCTCATGCTCTGTCTCTGTGTCTCTCAAAAATAAATAAACATTAAAAATTTAAAAAAAAAAAAAGTAAAACAAGGGGCATACGGGTGGCTCAGTGAGTTAAGCATTTGACTCGGTTTCAGCTCAGGTCATGATCTCCCAGTTCATGAGTTCGAGCCCCGTATCGGGCTCCACGCTGATGACACAGAGCCTGCTTGGGAGTCCGTCTCTCTTCCTCTCTCTCTGTCCCTCCCCTGCTCATGCTCTCTCTCTCTCTCTCTCTCTCTCTCTCTCAAAAATAAACTTTAAAAAATGCAAAACAACTCATGTAATACGATGTTCGAAGACATCTGCCCCCCTTGCAACGGAGCCCGCCTGTTCATTTGCTAACCCACTTTCCATTAGCTGCTCACACGTGCTGATAATTCGAAATAAAAAATGTATCTTCATTTTTCTGTACCCAGCCCTCTGCTGAGTTTTGGACACATGATGCCTACCTAGCACATGGGCTGGGCCTTCCAGGAGCCCATGAAGGTCGGCCCGAGGGAGCCAGGGAGCAAGACAGGTGTGAGTGCGCCCCCTCTCCCTGGAGCTTGGGAGTGCAGAGCCCCAGCCCCTGACCTGGGAGCTGGCGCTCTGAGCAGAGCGGAGTCCTACTGGAGTGTGGTGTATCAGCCTCCTGGGGCTGCTGTCACAAATTACCATAAAGCCGGGGATTTGAAACAACAGACATTTATCCTCTCACGGTTCCCGGGGTCAGAGGCCCGTAATCAGCATCCTCGGGGCTGGTCAAGGTGTCGGCATGGTCTCGCTCGCTCAGGAAGCTCTGGCGAAGACTCCGTCTCCTGCTCTGTCTGGCTTCTGGTGACAACTGACACTCTCTGGCTGATGGCTGGGGCACAGCAACCTTCCATCCCAGCACCGTCCAGTCTCTCTCTCTGCCCTCGGCTCGTGAAACCTCCCTCCGCCTCCCTCCCATAAGGTCGCTTGCGATGCATCTGGGGGTCCCCGAGATGATTTATCATCTTATATCGATCACATCCGCAAAGACCCCTTTTCCTTCTGGGGCAACATTCACAGTTCGGGGGTTAGGACCGGCTGTGGTCTGGATGTGTATGTCTCCCCAAATTCGGATATTGAAATCCTACCTCTCGAAGCTGCTGTTATGAGAAGCTAGGGCCTGTGGGGCGATTCGGCTGTGAGGACTTGTTTCTTATGAATGGGATTAGGGCCTTATAAGGCTTCCCATCGTGTGAGGACACAGAAGGTGGGTGCCGGCTAGGAACCAAAGAGAAAACCTCGGCCAGAGCCCTACCGTGCTGGCGCCGTGACCTCGCACTTCCAGCCTCTGAAACTGTGTGTGGGAAACATATTTCTGTTGTTTTTAAGCCACCGCATCTAGCCCAGACGAGCTAAGACCGAACCTGATGTTTCAGGGGGGCGGTCGTTGTGCCCATCGCACGTGCCTTCCTTGTCACGAAGCAGAGGCTGGGCGTCTAGATGTTTCCTTCAGTATTCACTCCACGAATGCACAGTCTCTTTCCCCCTTTCAGCTACTTCTTGGCCAACTTTCCCAGGACACGTGTCCCCCTTGGTAGGCAAGAGCTCAGGGTCACAGATCAGGCTGCGGCTTTGTGGCCTCCCCGGGAGACAGCGAGGCCCCACCCCCTCCCCCCGGGGTGAAGATTTCTGAGAGTTAATCATCACCTTGTAGTCCCCGGGTGTGAATGCCTGTATTCTGCCAGCGGCCAGGGGGTCACAAGTCAGTGCACGCCTAGGGTCAGTGAGGACACACAGGGAGGTTAAGGGGACAAAGAGAGGCCAGGGCAGGGCGCGTTCCCACTGGGAGTTAACCTAGCAGAACCGTAGTAAGACAGGCGGGCTGCCCTGGCTGGCGGCCTCTCCCGAGCTCGACTCTCCTCTGTGTGAGAAGGGCCGCCGGGCCGGCTCCCAGAATTTCCCCCAGTACCCCATACCCACTAGTGAAAACTCCGCCTTCAGAACAAAAATTCCAAAGGACCCTGCGTTGTGACCGTGATTCGTGCTGAAGCGTTGTGTCCGGGTAATGATTTCCCTTCTCGAAGCACCCCATAGGACGCTCACCACCTGCAGGGGCTGGCCTTAGCATGCCCATTTTACAGATGGAGAGGCTGAGCCCCAGAGGGCCTGACTGAGGGCACGGGAAGGGGAGAGGGATGGAAAAAGACCCCAGGCTGTGGATGCCATGCCCAGGAGTCTCTGCTAAATAGCTGAGGTCCTAACCCAGGATAACCCAGGGTGGAGGCAGAGCCTGGCTGTGTGTAGCAGGGCAGAGAGAAAGGGCAGCCCTCAGGTCGTTCTGGGTCCAGCAAGCTTTGGCTTCTGCCCTGGTCTCTTCCAAGGCCTTTGGGGATCTTGAGGGCCCAAACACTTAGACGGGTCCTACTCTCCAGAAGTCTCAGGATGCATGTAACCTGCTAAGACTATCCAGGAGAGTCCCGTTGGGAACACGGGTCCTGAGGGAGGGTTCCTGCAGGTGCACAGTGAGGTTGTAATCCAGGCCCCCGCCCTTCGTCTCCGGCCACGCAGCCCTCCTAATGACCTGCAAAATCGAATCGCTGCCGAGAAGCCAGGACCACGGAGGCCTGCCCTGCGCAGGGCCTGGCCAGGCTTGCCCTCCACCCCCTCAGAGAAACTCATCCAGTTGCAGTGCCTGGAATGGGATAACGGGCATTGGTTGAGGTTTTGGGGCAGAAGAAGGGAATCTGCCCTTCTTGCCTGAGAAGGGACCCCCGTGGCCAGTACTGCTGCTCAGGGCCAGGCTGAACCTGAGGACCTTCTCGCTGGGGTCTTCCTGACATGGAATTAGAATGGACGTCTGACCCACGCTGTACCAGTCACCTTCTCCTGCGAGGAGTGAGGGTGGGGCGGTCCCAGGAGCCGGCCTCCTCCCGTCGGTGTGCTGGAGCCAGTCGCTCAGGACCCTTGGGTTTTTCCCTTACGTCCAAAGAGGCCAGGAGAGCTGGTCTGCCCAGGGAGACAGGGAAGCTGAGGGAGAAGAGACGTGATGTGGGGCTGGAACGTTCTCATTTCCAGGCTGCGCTCCCAGAAGGCAAAGCCATCCTCCCTTACGAGAGTTCGCCTGGCTGTTTAGGACCGCGGGAGAGTCTTCAGTTACTTGCAGCCGAAGGAGCTTTGAGCACAGAGGCAGCTGTGTAGCCTTTGTGAGCAGCGTGGGCCGTGCGTGGGCTGGGTGGAGGCCCCAGGACCCTGGACGGAGGGACGTCTGCTCTTCAGACTCCCAGAGGCCCAGCCGGGGGTAGGACAGGATTCTGCAGATCCCGAGGCCCGGGGCCCTCTACCAGGAGGCAATGGTCTCTGTTCACATCCTGAAGGGCGTTGCAGGCCCCTTCGAAGGCAGAGCGGGGTTCCTGCTGGCAAAGGGAAGAACAATCCAGCGAGATCGGCTGGAACACGTGGCTCATGGAGAGGGGGTGTGGGGAAGGGAGGAAGTTTCCATCACTGGGCAGCAGTGCCCTGCCAGCTCTTGGCGACCTCCCTCCTCCCCTTGACGTGTCCACACGTCTCGAAGTTCCTGAGACATCACTGGGGAAACTGGGAGTTGGAGGGTGCATGAGACTGTCCTAACAATCCTCACAAACCGGCTGGCCCAGCGCGATGGGAGCGCGCTCCTCCACGGTTCTGGTCAGAAATTGACATCAAGGCATCGGTCTGACTGTGCTCCCCACCGCAGGCTCCAGGGGACAATGCGTCCCTCGGCTTTTGCAGGTGCTCCTTGGCTTATAGCCGTACCATCACGCCCATCTCTGCCTGTTTTGCCATATTGGCTTCTCCTCTTCCATCTCCTGTAAGGACACTTATCATTAGATTTAGGCACCCCCCCCAACCCTCAGGTAATCCAGGGTAACTTCATCCTAAGACCCTTAGCTTAATTACATCTGCAAAGACCCTTTGTGAAACAAGGTCACAGTGACAGATTCTGAGGGTTAGGATGTGGACCTAGCATTGTGAAGACCATTCGACCCCTGATCCTAAGGTTGACCGATTTCCCATGGTGGCCATTAAGCCTGAGCTAAGGGTGGGGCCAGGCCAGTCGGACTCCCCTGGTGTTTGCAGGGTCCTACGCAGAGCTAAGGGGGACCTGAGGTGGGGACAGAGGAGCAGGAGGTACGGGGAGAAAGCCGCCCAACTCTGGGTGGTCCCTGCAACTGGGAAAACCAGATATGACTGTATTCAGTGTAGGTCTATGGCTCTTAGAGAAAAGCCAGTGTCGGGGCCCTGGGGGTCCCTCTACACTTCTCTGCATTCTCCTCTGCAAATGATTCTGCATGAACCATGGTTCCCTCTTAGGAGACATCCTACAGATCCAGCGCCTCATGGCTAGCAACAGCGACAGGTGCCAGAAATCCGAGGACTTGAGGGAGCCCCCACAGGTGAAGGTGTTGATTGGTCCAGGATGAGCGTTTTCTCCGGGGATGTGTCAGGGGAAGGGCCGGGAGTGGAATGGAGCAAAACCCTGTCCACCGGGTGCCGGGAGAGAAGGAGCGGCGCCTCCTCTTTCAGGGAAAGGATGGCTGAGTCCGGTGGTACTTGGGCACCAGGCTGTGAAAGGGAAGGGGGCTGCAAAGAGCCCCACTCCGCCCCCAACACTTGCACGCCCAGAGCTGGAAGCTTCGTCAGATTGTGCGTGCAGCTCTGGGATGTACCAGGCACCCAGCCTGTCCCCCTCTGTAGGACCAAACAGGAACTTCAAGGAGGGCGCGTCCCCACCTGCACCCCCCCCACACACACACGCACACACACACACACACACACATTTTTGCGTAAGGGGTCCCAGAGCGCCCTCCCAGGCCTTCCACACCCTCCTTCCCTTTCTCACTGGCCTCACCACCCACGCCCCATCCTCCCCCTCTGCGCGAGACCCAGCAAAATGCATGCTTTCACCCAGACCCGAGTAAATCACTACGTGACATAGAAAGTTAAGTTCAACACTAGGGAAAATTGAATTTATCTTGGAAATGCTTTATTCTTCCAAAAGTTCACTTTGGCAAAGTCTAATGTACAGAAAAGCATGAAATACTACGGCTGCGGACGGAGCAAGTTCTTCGCGGCTGAGCATTAAGCCTCGGGGTCCGAATCCGGGCTCGCTCTCCGTCAACCACTCTCTTTAACTCACATGTCCATCAACGTCCCCGCTAAATGGGAGTCTTACCCACATCTCATCTTACCATAATGTCACAGAACCCATAGAATTACAAATCAGGTTTAAGGCGGAAACCGTGACAGCCAAATCTAAGTACACAACAAGTACATTAAGTATCCGTCTCCATTTAGCCTCCTTATCCCAACCTACCTCTCCGCGCAGACCCGCTCCACGCAGCGCTCAGCTTGAGGTAGCCTAAGATCCATTTGAGAGTGGGCTGAAATATACATGACAGTTCGCGCCGTACATGAACATAGACAACTGTATAAAATATTTAAATAAAGACAGGAAAGAACAGAGGATTGCTGCAAAGCCTTTGGCAGACCCAGCCTTGGGGAATTTAGCAGCTTGAGACTCATTGCAAATTTCATCTTTAATGTTATTTTTAGTTCAATATTTTGTAGCACTCAGAAGTAAATCTTGGTACGCTGTCTCCTCTCCCCTGGCTTCGTCTCTTCCGGTGTCTGATCCTTCGGTTTCGCTGAAACCTAATACGTTTTCAATAAAATTGATTTGTGACGTCGTAATGCTGTTTGTTAGCATCTCCCGTTCCTTGATGTAATGGGGAGAGAAGGACTGCGTGATTTGGCAAAGTGAGGCGGGTTGCTCCTGATCGTGGAATAAATTGGCGTGAACTTGGAAACCACCGTGCTGCAACACGGAAGCTCCCTCTCGTGCTCTGCCATTTTGAAGTCCCAGCCTCACATTTCAGTCCTGAGTGCACAGGGTTCACCGACCTCCCTGGAAAGAGTCATCATCTCAGATACCGAGGCACAGGAGAGAAAGAAACCCGGGCTTTAAATAATTGCTGCTCAGTTGCTCTCTCGATATGCCTTTCCACCCGGCAACCTCCAGGTCGTCTGTTGCTTTGAAGTGAAATTCTAAAACGAGGCATCTGTCCCCAAGATGAGGGGCAGGAGAGGACAGGTTGACCAGAAGCTCTGTCTTGGGGCCGCTGCATGCACTTTCTGCCTGCTAGGGAGATGCAGCCAGAGTTAAATAAAACTGTATCCAAGAGGCAGCCTGCAAGATGAAAGAGATGGTGGTTAAAAGCTGACTAGCTGCTCAACCAGCCCCTAAAATGTATGGACTTGAAGCCCCTGAGAACAGGGCAGCCCCCAGAAAATTCCAGATGGTTCTGACCGAACTGGAATGGGGGGGTGCTCGTTTGTTACATTGGGGCAGGGCTCGACCTCTGACCCGCGAAGCAAAGGCATGGTGTGTAAGGGTCAGGCTGAAGCTCAGAGCAGCTTGAAAGAAGAGGACGTTCGACCCAAACTCCAGGTGACCTGTGACATTCGCCAGATGGGGATTTCGTGAGCAAGCTATCTCATCCGTGACTTGAGTTTTCCATATCAAGAACTGGTCTGATGACGTCTGCCTCCTATTTTAATAGGGTATTTAAGAATGCAGGAACAAAAGAACCCTTTTAGCATCTTAATATGTTTACACATGCAAAGGAAAAGGAGAGAACTGGCTGGTTTTCTGGGTAATTTATAACTGAATAAAGCCCAGTGGTTTTTAAAGTAAAGATACTCAGAAATTTTGATGCTGGAACAAAGTGTACCTAGAGAATTCAAGCCAAGAACGTATGGAAGGAATGCTCTCCTATGGAATCTTCAGGGAGGAGCGACAAGGAAGTGAGGGAGGGGAGGGGAGGAAGCCAGGCAATGATACAGGCTCAGCTGGAGTCTATCCTCAGCCCCACGGGGAAGGAGGTCTGGAGGGTCAATGACTCCAAAGGCTGCCTCACCTTGGGGCAAGGCGTCCAGGCTTTCAAATTCCTGCTTTAGTCTGCCACTGGTTGAGGCCACCTCAAGGAGGAAGAGGGTTGTTTCCCTGGTGTTCCCCAAGCACTGAGGATGATTCTTACAAGATGTGTGCACTCATGGCAGCCAGAGAGAAGCACTACAGCCTGCCACAGGCAGATCTGCCCGGGCCACCCTTAGCACCTGCCCCAGTGAGAACTCACTCTCTCATTTCTCCCACCAAGCTGAGATCTACACTCCGGATTATGAAAACGAGAAAACTCACGGTGCTCCAGTAAGCTCTTGGACACCTCAGAAGATAACTGTTCCACGGTTCAGGCGGAAAGAAGAGTGGAGGTCGTCTGCACACATCTCCAAGAAGAAGGGTCAAGTTGAGAACAGGAAAGGGACCATTTTTGCCTTTATCTTGTGACATGACACGATTGCACTCAAGTAGCCGCCATCATGTTCAATGAGAAAAATACATTTGACACCATGTCTGGCACATAGTAACCGCTCGCTAAATGTTAGCTCGTTGTTAGTATCCTATTCCCGGATGGTGAGGTCAAAGAAATTAGCTGGGTTTTTCTTCTTAATGAAAGCTCTGATAAGCTAATCGTTGTGAGGTGGGGAGGGTTGACTCCCTTGCTCATGGGACGATTAACATGTACTTGATTGCAGCGGGCAAGGACAGTGTATAGATTTTCTTACGTGCCAACTCCAATGGCGTAGCAGTGGCCACTACATTAGGAAAGATTCTGAGGCTGAATGAATCCAGGCTCAAGTTGAGGGAGTTCACTAATTAATTAATCATGGCCGCCGCACACACCGGAGAAGAGGCGCGGGCATGCGCAGTCCCAGACAGCCCCGTCCTTTGGAATCATCAGAACTCATGGCTTTTATTCATCATAAAGCTCCAAGAAAGTGGATTGTAAGGGCTACTTAGCTGCTTCTTAAGCAGCAAGTGTCAGACTTGGGGCTTTCTGCTCTCTAGAGGTGAGATGGGGAAAAAGTCCCCAGAATATGCCAGATGTAGAGATACTTTCGAGGCAATACCTGGATGCTCCCAAGCAGGAAAATGAGGAGAAAGGAGGAGGAGGAGAATTTTGAGGAGAAAAAGCCCTCCATGACTCACAGCCTCTAAAATAACTAAAAGCCCTAGCATTCAAAATACATGTGTATCCATATAGAGACAACTACAAAGAAATAGCAAAAAAGACTGACATCTCAATACAAAGACAGGCAAAATATAAACCTACTTAGATGACATCCAATGGCCGAAAACCCAAAGCTGTTCAGTGTACACCAGCTGTGTGTGACATGTAAAATAAAACAGCCTCCCATGTGCCAACATGGCAGAACTTCGGAATCCGACGGTACAAAGCACTGGGCGGTGGGTGGGGTGTGCAGCCTGGGTGGGGCTACACATCTTACAGACCCTTAGGCGGACAGATTGGCAATACCCAATGTGACAGAAAGAGTGCAGATCTTCTGTCCTTCCAGAATGTCTATCTCTGGATAGATAGAGCGTTCTAGTATATACCAGAACAACATTGCTCCAGGAATCACATGGAAGGATGCTTATGGTAGATGATGTCCAAAATTAACCAAACTGCCCATCGCCAGGGAAAGGGGTGAATGAATAGCAATGTAAGTCAGATGTCCAACTCACCTCTGAGAAGCAAAGAAGCATCCGAGCCATATTTATGTAGAGAACAAACACAGCAGGAATAACCAGCCTGGGCTCCTAGGCCATACACAGTATAGGAGGGCGACAGGGTAGAGGTCAGCTAGACCCATGTCCCTGTACCCACAGCAGCTTAGGACCCCTTTCTTTTGGTGTTCACTGACCGCATTCACCAGTGAGCCCTTCTTGGAGTTGATTACTCAAGAAGAGCTGTCTGTAGTTCTCCTGCTGGATACTGCTGGAACTCATGTCCATAGAGACAGAGATGTGGGGTGAGCAGGGGGCGGAAGTACAGTACCCCCATCGCTCAGCCCTTTGAAGCCTTCTGGGCAGGTTCCTACCATCTCTGGGGCTTCAGAGCAGACTACGAACAGGGCAAGAAATTTGTCCAGGACCTCCTGCTCTCCTTGTCCATGGTGCTGGATGGTGCGTCTCTCCATATCAATACTTCCGTGGTGCCACAAACGGGTGGCCAAGAAACTGCTCAGAGGGATTTCTTCCCCAGTCTCTGGGTCTTGCCAGATTCTGAAAACATTCTGGGCAGAGAGCCTTCCCACAGATCCCTCTAGTGCCGTTTCTGTTGTGTGAACTGCTCAGAACTTTCTAGTTTTCCTTGCCCACCACTGCTGCATTAACAAAGGCAGCCTGTCGTCTCTGGGTGTCGTAGGCCCTCCAGGCCTCCCCGCTGCTGGCTAGTCCTCTCCCTCGTCTCTCCTCAAAGCTCAGCCCTGCACCAGCTCCTGGGACTCTCATTCATGCTCTGTATTATCTTCACGAGGGAGAAACCTTCCCCATGTCCTTTCTCAAGGCCAAGATGAGAGGTCTTGGGACAGCTGGCACATTCTTGAGGCAATCCTGTGAGATCTGGGGCTGGGGATGCAGAGATGGGTGATGGTAGTCTCTGTGTCTTTCCATGACCTTTCTTGTGCCCATCGCCCCTTCCCTTAATTCATACCACCCTCCTCTGTCTGTGTTGTGCCAAGCCCTTGAACAGGCTTTCTCTCCACCAGCAGTGCCCCCTTCCGGCCGATCTCTGCACAGCAGTCAGGAGCACTGCTTGCAGGGAGACTCTAATACAGAGTGCCTTTGACTGTCCTTGTGAATTATTAAATACTTACTGAACATAGGATACAGAGCTGGCATGCACACCCTTAACTCCTGTGCTGTTCATCCTGTGAGTGTCAGGAAGAGGTCAGATATGGGTATGGTCTTTGGAGAAAGGATCCCCCAGGCCAGAGTCATGCAGGGGAAGACACTGTAGTTCAAGCAGCCTGAATGGCTCAGAGTCAGCACATCTTGGTGAATTCAGTTCTCGGATCAGCTACCTATAATCCTCAGGTGGTCGAGTGGATGTCCCAAGTAGCTGAGCCTAGATTGAACCTAGGTTTCTATTTCCTCCTGTGGGTAAGGGGTGTTATAATCATGTCTGTCTAATCGTCTCATGGGACCTCTGAGGGTGCAGCAGAGTCATGCACAAGGAAGGGTTTTGTGACTGCAGAGGCCACCCCTGTGCAGATGTATTCCTCCTTAGCCCCTTCTCCAGGCTCGTTGGTCAAGTCATCTGATCAGCGGAGATTTACTGAGAACCCATCATGTGCCATGGATTCCTCTAGACTTGAGGGATGCAAAGAAGGACACGAGGTAGTTTTCCAGTGGCTTCCAGTCTAGCAGGAGGAGATAGAAATCCAAGAGCACAGAGTGGCCGGTGTTCTCCAGGGCAGATAGGAAAGACACTCTGGGCACACAACCTGTCATTTAGCTCAGGGGGGAGGCTCCTTGGCTGACCCCATGCCAGGTACAAAAGTGTGAAGGAGTGTGGTGCCCTCTATGGGAGTGGAGTTCAAGGAAGAGCCGTGCAGTGCAGCCAACGTGGTAGATGCCCCACCTGTATCATACCTGCGCCCTCATGGACACTCACAAGTGGCTGGTTCCTGGTGCAAGCCCCTCTGGCCACAGAAACCTGCCTGCCTCCAGGTGAGGCAGCCCAGAACACCAGGAAAGCAAGACCTCTGCGAGCATCCCTTGTCTGATAATGGCTTCCATCACATGGAGGGTTCAGGAGACCAATCTGTGGCCTCTTCTGCACAGTGTCCCAGTGAGTCTTAGCAGGCCTGAGTTCTGGTTGCCCACCTACTCCTGATGCCTCTTGATTTACTTGCCTTTCCTCTCCTGTCTCCCTTTCTTGCTCTCTCATTGATGTTTTCAGGGGTTACCAGCCAAATAAATGCGAACACAAGTATCCTTGGCTTCTGGAAGAACCCAACCTGAGACAAGCCAGATTGGGAAGAAGCTATCCGTTCCCCAGCTCATCCCTTACATGTGTTTCAGTGAGGTGTCCCATTCAAGAGAAGCTTCAGCATTCCCATCAGTTCCTGCCGTTAGTCTGTTTCCACTCTACCTGCTGATGGGTCGAAGGCACAAATGCCAACCTCCCTCCAGCCTGGTAGACCCTGCCCCACCCTCCCCTTCTTCCAGTCTCCCCATCAGACCCACACCCCTTGTTTACCAAATGTTCAATTTTGGTTACGTTACTATAAAAATCAAGCAGCTGGCAATTCCAGCTTGATTAGCAGGTCTCCAGTTTTGATTAGTAAATTACCGCGGTAATCAAGGTTAATTCTCATTGCAGTGCTCAGCAATAGATTTTATATTTTGCAGGGAAATGGTTTTCCCGCCTGGGATGGAGAACATTTCATTAAAGGAACCCAGAGATGGGGAAGGAGGGAAGTGAACCCTGGCAGGACTGGAAATGGTTCCTGCAAGTCTCCCGTGTCTCCATTCTACCCTCCTACGGGCCCTTTCCTGGGATAATGGAGCCTGCACAAGACCTCTGGAACAATACCAGTTTCCGACCACAGGGGTCTCTGAGTGTCTTTGAGGAACCAGGGAAATACTTCTTGCTGGAAGTGGAACCTAAGCGCTAGGGGCCAGGGGTCAAGGCTCAAGATCAGAAGTGCCTTTGGGCCGATGATGTTTTTAAACACCGGTAAGGGATGAAAGGAGGGCAGGCTTCTGTCCCAGCTGGTTGGTGGCAGCCTCTGCACTGTCTGCCCTGGGGGAGGCCTCTCTCTCTCTAGAGAATGAATGGCATCTGTAGACCGGGTCTGGAGACTGAGAGACGCTCAGGGTGAGAGAAAGCTCGTAAGATGGCGGAACCTTGCAACTGAATTTCATTTCCGTCTGACTTGAACCTGGGTCTGGTGTTTGGACTGGGTGAGTGGGGATTAAGGTGTCCTGTCCCACAATCAAGAAATAGGATGGAAGAGGAGCACCTGGGTGGCTCTGTCCTCGGAGCATCCAACTCTTGATTTCAACTCTGGTCATGATCCCAGGGTCATAGGATGGAGCCTGGCATCGGGCTCCGCGCTGAGTGTGGAGCCTGCTTGAGATTCTTTCTCTCTCTCCCTCTGCCTCCTCCTCTGCTTGTGCATGCTCTCTCTCCTCTGCCCCCCAAAATTCTTGGGGTGCCTGGGTGGCTCAGGTGATTAAGTGTCCGACTTCGGCTCAGGTCATGATCTCATGGTTTGTGAGTTGGAGCCCCGCGTCGGGCTCTGTGCTGACAACTCAGGGCCTGGAGCCTGCTTTGGATTCTGTGTCTCCCTCTCTCTCTGCCCCTCTCCTGCTTACACTCTTTCTCTCTCTCTTTCAAAAATAAATAAACATTAATTTTTTTTAATCTTAAGAAAAAAAGTAGGATGTAAGAGAGAGGAGCCTGGCCCAGGCCCACCCAGGATCTCTCTCTCTGTGAGCTCACTCCCCATCTGTAACTCCCCCACTGCAGTCACTAAGTATCAGCAATGGATGTATTGCCTCCCGTAGGTGACATTTGTTTTCAGTATCTCTTTGGGAGATGGACCCTGTCAATCCATAGAATTCATGTAAAACTTTGGTAGCAGGAGAAAACACCACGTGTAAGTTGGTTGGATGGCTTGGAAGTACCCTGGCCCCGCCCTACCTTCTGAGTCAGGAGGCAGCTCACCAGCTACTCCAACCCCCGACCCGTCCTCCAGGTGGCCCACTCACCCACACGCCTGAGAGCACCTGCTGTACACAGCTGGTCTGAGCTCTACCTCAATCTAAAGTAGAAGCAAGCGACCCCTTCCGGCCCCACTCCTATTTTCTCCTCCAGACAATAGGAACTGGTGTGTGTCCTGCTGTAGGTCCCCAGGACCCCTGGGTGGGGACAGCAGCAAACTAAGACCCAGACCTTGCCTGTTACTTGGCCATCCTGTATCCTGGGGATCTTGGGGAGGGGCTTCCTTCCTGGTGTCTCACGTTTCCCTACTGCCCACTCCCAATTTCCAGAATCCTCAAAGCTTATGGACGTCTTTACAAAATGGGGGTAAGAAGGAGATGGGGCTTTGGGCCAAAGGAGCTGGAGCAAACAGTCCCACGTGGGGTGTAATTGATGGGTCTAAGTCCTCCGGGTCCGTATGGACCACACTTCTATGAGCAGATGTCTGCTCTGGAGGAGGCTGAGATGTGCCCAAACCTCATTTCAATATGTTTCATTAGGCAGAAGGTGAAAGGCTCCCCCTCACCCTACAAAATCTTGAGACCCCTCAGGACTCTCAGGCAAGATCTCTCAGATTTTCAACTCTGTGTTTTGTGGGCACAAACACCCACCCATCCTTAATGTTTTTCTTGCATCAATGTCCCGATGCATTTGTTTGGAGCAGTATGAATAAGACACCATGCAAGCAGAGGCAGCCCTCTGGGGAAATAATCAGAGACTGGAGACGGATCAAACAGTTCCAGGTTTCCTTCCCTAATAGAAATGAAGTTTTCACACTTATTTGGGTGGTGGGGGCAGGGCAATTGTCTGGGGGGTGGGGAATGCAACTTAGGAGGGAGTGACCTCTGTCATTTCTCTCTCAGCCAGAGCGTCAGCTGGACTCAAACCTCATCCAGCCATGTTTACATCAGCCCATTACTTGCCAGTTGTATGGCCTTGGGCAAGACACGCCCTTCTTTTTACCCTTTTACCTCAGTTCCTTCATCTGTGAAAGGTCATTAGTTCTAATAGTAATTGAGTCAGAGGGCTGGGTAAGGACATGTGAGATAATACAACTAAAAGGCTTTAACCTTTTTTTTTGTTTTTGTTTTGTTTTTTAATAATTTATTGTCAAATTGGTTTCCATATAACACCCAGTGCTCATCCCAACAAGTGCCCCTCCTCTGTGCCCATGACCCACTCTCCCCCCTCCCACACCCCCCTCTCCCCTCAGTTTGTTCTTAGTCTTTGAGAGTCTCTCAAGTCATGTCTTCCTTCCTCTCTGTGGCTTTAAACCTTTTTAAAAAGCAGTGTTGATAGAAGTTTTTTTAAAGTTTATTTATTTATTTTGATGGGGAGGAGGGGCAGAGAGAGAGGGAGACAGAATCCTGAGCAAGCTCCACGCTGTCAATACAGAGGCTGGTGTGGGGCGTGAACCCACAAACTGCGAGATCATGACCTGAGCCGAAACCAAGAGTCAAATGCTTAACCGACTGAGCCACCCAGGAGTCCCAGAAAAGGAGGGCTTAATTGTTGTCTATTACTGTTATTTCACAAGTGACCATGCTCCAACAGGGCAGGTCCAAGGGGCTGTCCACCGTTTGCTTCCTGTCTGCTGATGAGCCGTGAGCCAAAGCAAGTAACACAGCCAAGCCCAGAGCCAATGTGAGAGAGCTTGGAAACTGGGTGGTATGACTCATCGCAGTCATACCTTTCTTATCCCACTGGTGATATTGATGTTGATGACTGGCTTAGAAGAGAAATTCTTTACTGTGACATGTGAGCACTTCATTTCACTCAGGGATAAAAATATATCCCTAAGTTACCATTTTACCTATAACTCAGTTAAACTCCTTTGGCTACCTCAGTACCAAATGGCTGTTAACTCCTGTGTGCTTATGAGTTTTCTCTGTCCAAGCTTGTCAGCAGTTATTACTATGCCTGAGTCTCCATGTTTTTGGTTCTTTGTCTGTCACCTCCTGAGCCATTGGATTCTTCCTTTTCTTCTCCCCACACCTTTCGCTTGGCTAAAACACTCGCGAGATGGGAGAGGCAGAGGAAAGAGAATTGCCTTGGGAAAGAAGATACTTCGGGGCCAATGGCGAATCTGAGGATCAGCTATTAGGTGGTTGATTAGATATTAGGAAAAGTCGTTCTACTGAAATGTGTTTTCCCAGACTAAATTTTACAAACTTTATTAGGAACATGCCAATTTTCCTTTGTAGATGTCTGTCAACAGAGAAAAATACCATTGTGTTGTGTCATGTTGATGCCATGTTGATACTGGTAACCATATCAGTCTGCAGCCAGACTACTGAGTCAGAACCCACGAACAATGGCTTTTGGCATCAACTTCCTGCTAGCGATTGCAGTTGATGCCATTTTTCCAAACAAAATTATAAGCAAAATGGATGTTTTGGGTCACAGTGCGGCAAAGAATATATAGCTGCATTTCCTTCAATAAATCTGCCCTCTTCTGCCTGGACAAAGACATACGACCTATGGTGATTGACGTTTTCACCACTAAATTATACTATGTCTGTTTCTAGAAGAAATGTCTCCATTCCAAAATTAGCTAACCATCAACATAACATAAAATAACTTGAACACGGTGTCATTTCACAAAGATATTGATTCATGCAGACTTATTGGATTAATAACTGGTTTCCCATAAAAGGAGTAGTCACTATGTCTTTGGTAGACAGAAAAAATACACACTTTAGAACAATATATATTGGTACATTTAAGCCTGATTGCTGAGCTCAAATAAACAAAACAGTTTTCAGAGGCAACATTGCAAATGAAAACAGAGGTGACACAATGCAACTTACAAATGGATCCGGGGGTGATGGAAAGCTAATAAAAAAAGACAACTATTTATTTATTTGGGGCATTTGGTTTTACTCTATTGGATTACACAAAGCTCTAATTTTTCACCGCAGTCAATCTGTATAAAAGTTCAACTGATTGAAGCGTATATTTAATTCCCAAATGCCTTTTCTTCCAACCCCTACTTCTTCGGAGCTGGACAACCTTTGGTGTCCTGAGTAGCAAAGAGGTTTGCTTATGTTGGAGCAACCAGACCAGAGGAGATATTTAAAGGCGATAGGTGATTTACTAAGTTCCTAATGACAGCCAATCCACTCTTTCTCCTTGAGGACTGGTTTTGCCAATAGGTTCAGAAAATATATTTCTTAGTGTTTTGGTTTTTTATTTTTGCTTTTTTTTAAAGTGTGATTTCTCCAGTGAAGTTTCATGGTAATAAAGTAATTGAAATTAATCTTCCCGGTTACTCATTCAACAAATCATCCCATGGCATTAAGAATAAAATTCAAGCACCTTATCATTGGTTTGGCGTGATTCGACTCCGCTGGTTTTTCTGAACTTGTCTTTTTCTGCCCTTCCCCTTGCCATGTCTGGGGCTGGCCCTGTTTGTCCCTTGACTTTCTCACATTCATGTACACCATTGCCCATCTATTGCAGGGCAATAGACTTGTCTCTCAGTTCTCCAATCGCTGTCTTCTTCTTCTTTTTATTTTTAAATTTCTTTAAATATTTATATATTTTTTTTGAGAGACAGAGACAGAGCATGAGTGGGAGAGGGGCAGAGAGAGGGAGACTCAGAATCCGAAGCAGGCTCCAGACTGAGCGGTCAGCACAGAGCCCAATGCAAGGCTCAAACCCATGAACTGGGAGATCACAACCTGAGCTGAAGTCCGACACTTAACTTACTGAGCCACCCAGGCGTACCTCCTTCTTTTTATTGGAAACCTTCTCTTGACCATTCAGTTTTCTAAAAAAAAATATCCACCACTTCATTTTCCAGTTTTATTTTATTATGGCCTCTTATTACTGTCATCTCCTGCCACCGGAATATAAACTCCTTGGCGACACGCAGGGGCTGTTTTGGTCTTGTTGATGGCTTATATCCACATGGGCCAGCACAGAGGTGGAACCTGGAAGGTTATATATCCAATACCCGAATGGATATATCTCTGGGAGGAAGACTCAGAAATGATAAGGTTTCATCTCGATTTGACTCCAGCTTTCTGGCATGTCATAGCAGGATGCCCGTCTTCTTTGTATCTTTGTTTTCCTTCCTTTAAAGAAAAGTGGTGTTCACTTGCTGCTCAGAAATGGTGTACAGATTAACTCAGTGCACCACAAAAAAGAAACAAAATGTATTAATTAATTAACTAATTAATTAACTGATTTGCTTTTAAGGTACTTTTCTGCTCATTCACAACAGGGTTGAGAGGTACTAAGGAGTTCATTAATATGGAAAGCCAACTAACTGCAGCTGTGAGGCCACTTCTTATCTAGGGGTGGAAGGGCGCCTTTGGAAATGGCCACAGGAGCTTTCGGGATCCCCGTAACTGGATTTCCAATTTATCTTCTGGTATGGAAAGAGACCACTGTTTCTGCAGTAGAACACTAGATTAAGTAGTTGTATTAAAAAAGGAATATTTTAAGGCCTGAGAATCACACACCATGAGATGGCCACCCAAGGACAGACATGTGGGAATGAGACCCAGAAGGGACAGCAGATTCATGGTTCAATTTCATGCTTATTTCTGGGCAAAAGCTGATTGAGTGAGCCGGCAGGTAGAGTGGGGGCACCACTACTTCAACCATTGTTTTTCCCTCTCTGGATCCCGCTTCCCCCAAGTGGGGATGCGTTTGCATTAATCCTACGGCGGTAACTCCCCTGTAGCTTCGGGCGGCTCCAGATTACTTGTAGCTTGATTCATCGCTTCTCGGGAGACCGGTGCAGACAGCCTATGAACTTCCAAATCCCTGGGAGGACTTGCTAGCTGTGTTCCCATCTGGAGGCCATGGAGGGACTGCTCGTTTGGAGCTCTCTCTCCAGGTGAGAGAGGTAGCCGTTTGGCAAGCTCTCAGAAGTCCCTCTGCCTGCCCACGCTGGGAAAGCCCTGCCTATCTGCCTCGTGAACCGTGAAATATCTAAGGCAGCAGTCCGGCAGCGTTTAAGGTCTTTTCTGATTGGCAGAACCTGGAAATAATATTGTAAAACTGGTACCCAAGAGCCCCGTAGCCGCTGACTCTGAATCCTAGAACTGTGCCCTCACGGTAGTGTTTACCCGACCGTCCCTAATTCCTGTCCTTACCTTGCAGATCCAAAGAGCCTCTGCATGTCTCTCCAGAGAAAGGTCTAGAACTGGCACCTCTGGTTGCCACTTCACTTTGCCTATGGCTTTCCCTGCTGTCTATTCTGGCACAGTGGGTCAAATGTGTTTGGCAAATGAGGGTTTTTTTAAGTTTATTTACTTATTTATTTATTTGTTTTATTTATTTATTTATTTATTTATTTATTTATTTATTTATTTATTTATTTATTGAGAGAGAGGACAGAGGGGCAGACAGAAAGAGAGAGAGAACCCCAAGCAAGCTCTGCACCGTGACCACAGAGCCCGACGCGGGGCTCGAACTCACCAACCTCGATATCATGACCTGAGCTAACGTCAAGAACCAGATGCTTAACCAACCGAGCCATCCAGGTGCCCCTGAAGCCTTTTTTTTTAAAAGACTGGATACCTGCTGAATCTCCTTTGCAGCTGGAGAAGTGCAAAACTCTTTTAGTTCGGCACAGTCACCCATACATGAGAGGAGGGAGAGAGAGGGAGAAGGTCCTGCAGGAGGAGAAGGCCCCGGAGGGTGACCCCGGCCGGTACACTTTGCCGCCCCCTGAGCTGCCTCACGAACCATCTCTCCCGTTCTTTGACCCTCGCTTCCTTGTTTGTCCCAGACCCCCACCCCCGCAGTGATTTTGTAATTTCCATTCCATCTTCCCAAAGATAAAAGACACCACGGGCGGGATCCAGGAATAAAAGTCGTTATTTCTCGATGCCAGTTTTGGGGACCATTTTTCCTTCTGATTCATGAACCACTTTTCTACATTCGAAAAGCAGTTCATAAATCGTTCGGCGCCGGCAGAAATTAATAATAATGAATCCATTTACATAAAATAGTCTCATCCTGCCAGGTGCTGATAATATTGGAAGCTAGACCCTCTTTGGGAAGCTGGACGGTGTGGCACGCGTGCGTGTGTGTGTGTTTTCCCACACATCAGACCTCATGCCTTCCATCTGCGAGCTTAACCCAAAGTTTAATTATTTAGTGTCCGGGCTGGATCACTGGAAGACGCTCTTGGGAAAAATGGGACAAGATGAAAACAAGAGAAACAATTCAGCGTCTTAAGAAGACAGTCATAGGCCATGCCAGAGTTTATATCCAGCCAAAGTAACCCTTTCAGCCGTTCTGAGAAAGGCACCGAGGCACGGAAGCATTCATTCCCAGGAGAAACCATCACCTTTGTTTGTACACACACGCATACACATACTCACGCGCAAGCGTAAACACACGACGAGCTCCGGGGGCACTGAAGTGGATGCAAAGTCAGCAGGCTGGTTTTTCGCAAACCGTGTTTTCCAACGCACATGCCGACAAGCGCAGATTCCAACCATTATTAGGAGGGCTTCTGTGGAAAAACAGCACTGGGCCCAGGGTCGCAGCACCCGGTGAGGCCAAAGTCGAGGGGCGTTTTTCCGCGGTCGATGACCACAGTCAACAAAGTGGACCGAAGGGTTTGGCAAAACTTGCTGTTTTGCTTTGAGTTTCCCCCTCACAGACAGAGGGTTAAACCCCCCTGCTCCTCAGCTTTTAGAACTTGAGTGTCTCTGGTCTGCACATGGCTCTTTTCTTGAGTTGTTTTTAAAAAAAATTTTTTTTAGCGTTTTTATTTTATTTTATTTTATTTTTGTGTTTTTTTAATGTTTATTTATTTTTTGAGAGACATAGAGACAGAACATGAGCAGGGGAAGGGCAGAGAGAGAGAGGGAGACACAGAAACCGAAGCAGGCTCCAGGCTCTGATGAGCCATCAGCACAGAGCCCGACGTGGGGCTCGAACTCACAGACCGTGAGCCGAAGTCGGCTGCCTAACCGACTGAACCACCCAGGTGCCCCTTGAGTTGTATACTTACCCTCTTGGCCCCCTTGGTACTCCTACTCCTATAGGAAATGTGTGAATTTGCTTTACCATGCATTTTTGTTTTGTTTGCGCGCATTTTTAACTTATGTAAATGGCACCGCGTTATTTGCCCCTTTGCATATCTTTCTTATCTCACAAGGCACCGTGATTGTCACATGTGCTCACACTGCCCTATAAACACACCAGCTGATGCTTTGAGTTCCACACACATCGCTCCATCATGCCCATCCGTTCTCCCAGGAGAGGGCACCCATGTCGCAACCAGGTTGTCATGCTGCCAGGGGCGTCCTTGGGGAGGAGAGCGAGGGTTTCTTTGGAACCTGTGTCCGGCGGCGGAACCACTGGGCCCCAGCAGTTGCACACGAGCAATCTGACGAGGTGGTACAGATGCTCCCGGGGCGGCCGCTCGGGTCTGCGCTCCCACCAGCAGTGATGAAAGCCCCGCATGCCTGCCAACACGTGGCACTATCCAGCTGTCTATTTTGCCATTCTAGAAGGTGTGAAGTGCTATCTTGTTTTAATGGCATTTTCTAATTACTAATAAATGTGAGCATCTCTTTATGTGCTTATTAATTAGCCTTTTGAATCTCTTCTGTAAATGGACTATTTATAGCCTTTGTACATTTTTTTTCTCCTTCTGGGATTGCTGCCTTCTTCTTGCTGATTTGTAGTAGTTTCTTGTCAGTTTGGGCCATCACGACGATCTCTGCCTGTTTCATCGTTATCGACTCACTGTCCACGGTGTCTTCAGAAATTGTGGGTTGTTTTGTTTTGTTTCTTTTCTATACTTCTGTGGTAGGAAGACTTCTAAGATGGCCTCCAGCGATCCCTGCCTCCTGGGATCCATACTTTTGTGAACCCTCCTAGCCTGGAGGCTAGGCGACTCCTAGCTGGCCACTCACTTTAAACCAAGGGGGTATGGCAAAAACCATGGGAGGCCCCTCTGTGATGAGATGACCACGCGCTGTGGCTTTCCATCTGCTAGTGGTGACAGAAGCTGGCATGTTGGAGGGCCACATTAGCAAGGAGCCAAGAGTGGCCCATCAGCCAACAGGCGGTGAGGAACCCAGGCCTTCCGGCCGACAGTCTATAGAGATCTGAACACTCACAGGAGCTTGGAAGCCGATGGCTGCCCTGATAGACCGGAGGTGACTGCGGCTTGGGCCACGACACCGACACTGCAGCTGTCTATGACAGACCCTAGAGTAGAAGCCCCAGCTAAGGGACACCTGGGTTTCCCACCCGCAGAGATAACAGCGCACACTGCTTGAAGGCACTAGGTTCTGAGGTAATTTGTTACTCAGCAGTAGATAACCCACACCGGTTCTGGGTTGCAGTCTGATATATAAGTCTTTAATCCATCTCAATTTCACCCTCAATCACAGTGTTAGGAACAAATCCAGCTTTACTTTTCCACAGAACTGTTGTGAATTTCAGACCTGCCACTCACGGGCTCTCACAAGGTGAGGCGACGTCAGGGAAATGGCTTCGGGCAGCATCTCCCTCACAGAAAGTGAACGACAGCTCCCGATCCAGTGGTTCATAGTGTGCAGTCTCCGTGAAGGGCCATCGGAGGTGAGCTTCTCCAAACTTGTGTCCCAGCAGGCCTTATCCTGGCTCCGCATTTCATGTGGCTAAGTCTTAGGAGCTCACCTGGGATGATGCGCCATGGAGAAGGTGGAGCTTTTGTTTCAGAAGCCTCCTCAGAGAGGCAGGTCTCTTCGTGAGTGGACAAGACCACTTTGAGGAAACAGTCCTGTGTCCTACAGCTGACTTTCCTACTGTTTGGCTGTGCTCCGTTGAGGGGCTTCGCTGCCCTTTCTGGCCTCAGTGTCCCCACCTGTTGAAGGAAGTAGGTCCACAGGGCAACTTCTTTCCACCTTAATGACTAAATGGAATGGCGCCATCTTTGTTCTCTAAGAATAGGAAGGTCTCGGAAAGTAAGGAGTTTCACTATTTGGAAGGAGAAGAAGCTGCGGGTTAGAATGCACCTTAAGCAGGTTCAGGCCAGGGTGATGGAACCTCTTTCCTCTGGCTGCAAGAGTTGCCTCCACCAGACCTCTCCTATGGCAGACCCCCAGCTCTCTCGGATGAGATCAGATCTGTTTGAAGGACTTGAATATCCCACAGTGGCCTCTTGTCTCCTATCACAGCCACGATGCATTCTGACAAAGATTCCTGCCTTTAATGTTCAAGTCTCTGGGAGGGGGAGAAATGAAATGCGCGTGAATCTGACTCAGAGTAATGTCGTTCGGAGAAGTCTCGCCCAGGCAGCCTTTGGAAATCGTTCCTCCCAGAGAGGGAGTCCCGCCTGATCATCTGATCCGCAGAGACAGACGAGGAGGCACCCACACACCCAAGGCGATCTGGATGGGTCTGGAACTTTGCAAAACTCCTGGCGGGGCCATAAGTTCCAGACTGAACAGCCTACAGTAAACACGAACCGTCTTTGGGGATCGTGCGCTTTTGTGATAGAGTCTTCGGAAACGTATGTGCTGTACAGATTGTGTGGATAAGGTGAGGTCACCACCACCCAAGGCTGCTGACTGAGCAGGACCGCAGGTGGTCCCGGTTAGGGAGACAGAATGTGACAGATTGATGTGGCATCTGATTAGCTTCTGCTTCACTTATGCTATAGCTTCAGTTGTCATCGAGGAACCCATAAAATCCCATGAAAAAAACCAACAACTACCAATACTGCCAAACACGACAACTACTACAAACACTGTGCTCATCGAGCCTCACCGTACGAATTTGATGCACCATCTTGTCGAATCCTCAAAAACCACCATGTGAAGTAAATACCCTTATTATCTGCATTTTACAAGAGAGTATGCAAAGGGGTGTTCTAGGGTCAACAAGAGGGGTGGCAGTAACTAAAAATCAATTTGTCATAATTAAGGAGACTGTGGACACAATGGAGACACAAATGACAGACTGGGAAAAGATATTTGCAACTTCTTTGACCAACAAGTGGTTATATTTAGGCAACACAAAGGATGCCAGCAAATGTAGAAGAAAGAACAACTACAAAAGAGACCAAGGATGTGAAACATGCAATTTACAAAAGAAGAAATCCAAAACGTTAAAAGAAAATGTACGAAGATGCTCAGACCTATTCGAAATTAGAGAAACACCAATTAAAACAATGAGAAGATGCGCCTTGGTGTCTATTGGGTTGGCATGAATTAGACAGTGGACGATGTTAACCCCCGGAAGGATATGGGGGTGCAGGAGCTCTCACGTGGAGCTAGTTGGGGTATAGACCAACCGACGCAAGCATTCTGGAAAGCGATCTGGCAGAGGCGAGTCAAAATGACAATCCAGGTCCTGTCTGACTGGACAGTTCTCCTTCTCAGTGCACATCTCTGAGAAATCCTCACACAGGTCCCCAGAAGGACTCGGGCAAAGGTGTTCCTTGCGACCTTGTCTGTGGTGATGGGGAGCTGGCAGCAAACCGGGCGTCCTTTTCTGGGAGAGCGGAGGGCCATGTCATCTGGTGGATCCCCGCCTCAGGCTACCACGTGGCAGCAGAAGCTGCAGGCTACGTCATCACTTGGCAACACGCATGGGCATAAAAACATCAGACTCCATCAAAACCGTAAGAAGGAGAGTAAGATAATTAATGCACTGCCATTTGCACACACACAAAAAAGCACCTACATAAGAAACATCCAATCACACTTTGAAAGAAACATAGAAAGGAATGGGAGTAGGGACGGCAGAGAATTAAAGGTGAGGGGAGTCGTTGGAGGAGGTGGGGACCTTTCTATGGGAAAGGATTTGAACTTGCTCGAAGACTGGCATGGGGAAATCAGTGAAGGGCAAGGATGAGGAAGCGGAGGACAGAGGGAGAGGATGGAGAAGGGGGCCTGATGAGAAAGGAAGGAATGAAATCCCTTCCCAATGAAGGAGGTGTTTGGTGTAGACGGGCAGTAGGGGAAGAAGATGAATAAAACTAACTCTTGAGAATGGGGTTCAGGAAATTGGAGGGGCTCTTGTTTGACCGCCTGGTGAGAATGAAGAAATGGATGACACGGTCAGGGGTTTGAGGGGAGCGGAGAAAGTGGAAATGAGCTGGGAAAAGGATTCGGGGGTGGGGGGCCGGCGGAGAGCCCAGTGAGGCGGTTGCCGCTATGAGAAGAGAGTGAGTACACCGAGACTGATTCTGGGCTGGTCCTGATGGAGAGGAGGACTGGGAGACAAAGGGGTGAGCGAGTGAAGGGATGGGCCCTGGACTGGGGAGAAGGGAAATAATGTGGAAAATATCGGAGGAGTTTGAGGGCTAAGGGATTTGAAGAACACATGAGGCCAGGAATCCCAGCGCCGGGTCCACTGAGCAAAAGCCAGATGCCGAGATGGCCGCGGTCACGGCATGCCCTGTGGGCATTTTGTTTTTTTGTTGGTTCGTTTTTGTGTTTTAATTTGTTTTCATTTTGAAACACTTTTTTAAATGTTTTTATTTATTTTTGGAAGAGAGACTGAGCCCGAGCAGGGGAAGGGCAGAGAGAGAGGGGGACACCGAATCTGTAACAGGCTCCAGGCTCTGAGCTGTCAGCACAGAGCCTGACATGAGGCTCGAACTCATGAACCCTGAGATCAGAACCTGAGCCAAAGTTGGCCGCTTAACTGACTGAGTCATTCAGGGGCCCCACGTGGACTTTTTGAAATGCCAACGTGGGGCCGTTCTGGAGAGGATAGGGCCCGTGGGTGGCTAGCTAGGGAGAGGGTGGCCTTTTGGGGGGAAAGGAACAGAAAGGTGAAGTTGCTCAAGGTAATGGCAAGGGGCTAGTGAGACCACCTTTTGGCTGCCTCTGAACCCTGGACACATGGGGATGGGAGTCACCAACTCCCCAAAAAAGAAAGGGAACAAGACACCAGAGAAGATGAACAGCTGTGCCGTGGCCAGCGCTCCTTCACACGGTCACATACACACTGCCTTCCAGTTAGCTCCCCATCTTCGCTGACCTGGGAAAGGGGTTGTTGCAGCAGTAATGTTCAGAGAAAGAAACAGGGAGTAGATCCCAAGCTATTGAGTTTCAAAATAGCACAGCATATTGTTTGAAAGAAGGAGGTTTCGAGATTCCAAGGGCATAGTTTTGTCATAGGCAAACATTTTGGAAGAATGAAGATGCGCATATTCTGGACACAACCGGGACCCTAAGAGAAGGGTGGGGAGAGCCCCGTGGATAGGCCCGCAGTCATGGCCAAAGTAGAGGAATACAGTCATCCCGCGGTCCTTGTCCCTGCACGAGTACCTGTGCGTGGAGCCACGTCATCCTCGGCCCGGTCCTGGTGGAAGATGGCGATGACAGCCTGATGGCCGCCGATCATCTTGCAGGTGAGTGTTGCCTGTTCCCCAAGGTTAGGTTCAAGGTTCATAGGCAATTCCTAACCATCACTCCCTGTGAGAGAGGCAGAGTGTTTTGTATCTCTGGGGATGGATGTGGAAAACAGAAGAGAAACCTTTTTTCATTTCCAAGTAGCAAAGAGGGATACTACCCAAGTATTTGACCACCTTTGTTATACAAGCAGGATGGGAGCAGCTTACAGGAACCTGCCAATCATGGGTCTTATAGCCTTTGGGTGGTGGAAGGTCCCGGGGTCCGCGAAGCAGGGCTAGGATGGCCAGGATGTGGAAGGCCTTCAAGGCTTCAGGACAATAATTTTCGGTATTTTAACTACAGACGTAGCTGTGCTAGGGCCTTTCGGCCTTCGAGTAGATCCCCCTGAGCACCACCCTTCCAGGCGGAACTCAGTAGTGGGGGTGGGAATACACCCCTGTTTGTCCTAGGGGAACAAACCAGATAGGGGAGTAATGGTGTCGGGTCCCAAGAGAGCACCAGACCTGTAGGACATGGACAGGAATGGCAAGGTTGGGGGACACATCTGGACGTGGCCTAAGGGACTTTTCAAGAAAACACGCTGAGCCAAAGAGGCAACTCTGGATAAAAATCCCGACTCTTTAAAGACCCTGGGGGTAGGGGGTGGGGTGCCTGGGTGATTCAGTCAGTTGGTGAAGTGTCCAGCTTCGGCTCAGGTCATGATCTAGCAGTTTGTGAGTTCAAGCCCTGCGTAGAGCCTGGAGCCTGTTTCGGATTCTGCGTCTCCCTCTCTCTCTGTCCCTTCTCCACTTGTGCTCTCTCTCTCTAGTAGATAAATAAACATTAATGAAAATGTTTTAAAGACCATAGGAACGGAAATTTCTTGTGCGTAGGGGAAGGTCTTCTCGAATTCTCCAAGTTACAGTAGTACCTGTACTCCTGGTGCTGAGCTCTGTGGAGGGTCACATGGTGAGAACTAATCTGACTGCAGCCACCGAGTCTGTCTGGAGGGGCCATCCCTCCTGCTTGGACATCACTCCCTAAGCGAGCCCCTGTAGCTGCTAGAGGGGGCAAGCGCGATGCAGATTTATGATTTGGGGTAACTGATCTGGAGGTGCAGGCCAGCGGGGTTGAGTTGGGGCCCCAGCCAGGCCGAGGAGCCATGAGCTCTGACAAGATGGCCGGCACCTTCTATGGCTGGGGAGGAAGCCCCTGAGTGAGGACCCAGATCAGACACAGCGATGCATCTGTTTGTGCTCACTCTGAGATGACAGGGACGTATTGATCCTGTGGTTCACTGGCTCGCGAAGGGCTGGGGGCAAGATCAAGGCCATGAGCACGAGAGACGATTGCACCGCCATTGCCGTCATTAGGGGGAGTGGAGTCCACAGCGTTCGGCCCGTCCTGGAGGCAGGAGACCGTGGGGGGACCTGGGCACATTCCAAACACAATCAGATCCTGCAGGCATTTGGAGCGTTCCCGAATCCACATCCTCCATGCCAGGATGCTGAAACACTGAAGGACCATTACCCCCTGGCCCTTCTATTTCTGTCTGCTGCGAGCGTGCCTTTGGAAGTGGTGGGGAATTTGCATTTATCAGAAAATTGCTTACTTACTCTAATCAGCTATTTTTAAGGTTTTATTTTAGCTAGATAATGAATAAGACTAAATTGATGTCAGGCATGAAGTAATTTTAACCAATACCTTCAAAAGTCTATAATACCAAATATTGGAAAATTATATGTAGGGTAATCTAAATAATGAGATGTTAAAATTTCTTGGATCCCGGGAACTCTTCTATTCATTTTGTTCCTCTCTCTCTTTCAACCTCACCGTGGGAGGCTCCGTGGCTGACATCTTTATATATGATGTTCTCATTTCAAAATGCCACTGAACCTTCAAATGAACACTTGCCTATGATCCTTGAATACAAAAATACTTAAATCAAGATTTTTTATGTTTTGGTGCAGTCAGCCAGAATGCACAGAGAGAAAGGGAAGGCTCAGCTCAGGACCCTACCCCAGGAAGGCAGCAAAGGTCCTTCTGAGGAAGGGAGGCCCCTCGTGAGGGAGGCACGTGACCAGCGAGGGACGGAGATGCATCCAGAGACGCTGAAAGATGAAGCAGGGAAAAGCATCCTTCCTCCGGAACCAAATCGCGAGAGGGAATGAATGCCTTCTCCTTACACTGAGGACCCGAGCAGACGCTCCTAGAGGAAAGCGTGCGACGCGTGGGTGTTCTGCTCATCACGGGTGGCTTCCTCTGTGTCCCAGAGAGTCCTAAGTGAGGTCTTCATGAAGACCTGGCAGATCCCCGGCCACCACCTGCTAATTGTCTCCAGGATTCTGGTCTCCTACCGAAAAGACTGGGCACCCACTACACGCCAGAACCGGGCTAGATGCTTTCCCGATGTGACCGAACCTGATATGACAGGGCGCTTCTGTCTGCTTTTGTCACCCCTCTTTATGGATGAGACAAGAGAAGCGTGGAGGTGGGACCAGCTGGCACAAGCATATACAGAGGGAGGGGCGGAGCCAGAGCACGAACCCGGATCCACCTGGTTCTAGAACCCACAGCCTCAAGACGGTGGCCAGAGATTGGGGAAGACTCTGGTGCAAGTGGCCGAGCCTCGGACCCAGTGGAGGGGGGCGCCTCTGAAGTAGTAAGTAGTTACATTTTGCCCAAATTGGTCAAAAGCTTTGAGAGTTTAAAATTGTGAGACAACTAGCAGGGAGACTTGCTTGTGGAGAAAGACCTTAGTTTACTCCGGCACTGAGCCTGCCTTCGTTTTGTTGGGGCAGCTCTGGTCCTCCCCAGCTTGAGGTCTGTGGGGTCGGTGACCTGTCAGCATTGCCTAGAACTGCAGGGATCTGAGCCGGGGAGGGGGGGCGGGAGGCCAGGCTGCTGCCAGACCAGACACGCAGTGGGGAGAAAGGTCCCATGGGCTGAAAAGTCACGTGGGGTACCTTCAGCTCTCGTTGGTTCATTTGGATAAGGAACAGGAATACTCCTACTTAACCTTCAAAACACAGCTTGCATGTTACCTACTCCAAAAGCCTCCCCAGATGCCAGGAGGAAGGGTTAGAAGCCCTGTTGGGCACTGGGCCCGCCCTACACTTGATCCTGTGTGGCACAGTATATTGTCCTTCCTCCTCCCCACCCACCCCTCGCTTGCTGTGAGCTTGGTAAGCGCCACGGCTGTGGAAGATCCCAGAGATAAGACCCGCACAGGAAACTGTGACAGAGGAGGGGAAAGCAGGTGGCAGCTTGACCCGCCAGTCCCCAGAGAGACGGGCATCCGGATTGCTGCCTCCCCACATGCCCCAAAGCGGAGTCAGTGTCCTACGGAATGGCTTCCTTGGGACCCTCACTTGGGACTGGGGCACGGGGCTGGTGGGCTGAGCGGATCGACGGAAGAGCAAGACCGCTCAGTGTGTGAGTCCTGGGCAGAGGGTCATCTGTTCGGTCAGTGCGTTGGCAAGAAATTCTCTCCCCCATTAGCAGCATCTGAAGTGGCCGCTCCCCACTTGGCTGGTCCATTGCCTTTTTTTCTTTTTCTTTTTAAGAAAACTCTACCCAACATGGGGCTCAAACCTACAATCCATTGACTGTTTTTTAAAGTAAACTCTACCCAATGTGGGACTCAGACCCACCTTCCCAAGATTGAGAGTCCCACGCTCTAGCGACTAATCCAGCTGGGTGCCCATCCATTGACTATTGACTGGGCTTGGAAAGGTCTAAGTCTCTTCTCTACTCCTCCTGACTTTCTCTCAACAGAGGGAGAAAGGAAGTGAGACAGAGACGCAGAGAAGAAGCAAAGGGAGAGGAAGACGCAGAAAGAGACGGGAAAGAGGGACCCGGGAAGCTGAAGGAGATTTGTGCAGGAGAAGGAACGAGTGCGAGATGCATCTAATATCCACGCAGGAATTCACCTCCAGCCCAACCGCTGTTACAGAGAGCATCCTTCCTCACCCCGATGTCTTCTCCCACCCATAGAAAACTTCAAAAACATATTTAACTCTTTGTCAGAGACTCGAGCCCCCTGAGGAATATTTTTGTTTGGCTTTGTTTTGTTGTTTTTTTTTAAAGGAAAAATGTTCACGGAAGGTTATAAAACACATATAATTTACTCACGGTAATTGCCCGCATGTTATTTATGGGCCGTGCTGGCAGCGAAACAGAGAAGAACAACTTGATCAATGCATTAGTCTAATCACGGGGTTCCTGCTCTTAATTTCTTTTGTTGGTAATTTCCATACTCGGGTAGCAATGCGTAGAATTATCTCGATTTACAGATCTTAAGACCCTGGGGAAAATCTCTTTGGAGCCCTTTCTGTCTCCTGGGGAATTCGATATTTATTCAATACGGAGTTTGAAAGCCCTATCATACGGATTCAACAACTCCAAATAAGTCCTTAGAAATTTAGTGGGGCTCTGTGACATTTTCTGTTTTTTAATTGGTAATTTTGGGGGGCTAAGAAATAGATCTCAGAGCGCTATCAGGAACGACCTTCAGTCAACGGGAAGCCATGATTTGGCAGAGTTGGCCTTTGTCAGGAAACGAACACACGCAAACAAAAACACTCATCTTTCTTTTCTTTCAAACTGCATGGAGGTCCTTTGCTTTGCTTTGCCCAGAGTTTGTAATACAATATTCTAAGGCAAAGTACTTATGGTAAACCTACTAGAGGCTGTGGGAGAAGTTTCCTGTAATTTCAATTTGTCCGGACAGAAGGAGACACAATATATGCTGTCGGCCAGGCCGGCTGGCCAGCGCCTTCTCTTCCTAGTTTCCAAGGAGCAGAGAGGAGGGGACGCGCCAGAACTTCTTTCTCTTGGGTCAACATCTTGGTTTCTTCCAGTGCCTGAGGGACAGGTTGTAATCCCTCAAATTGCCATGCAGATGTGGGAAACCACAGTCCTTCTGTTGAGCAAAGCCCTTCGGAGGGACCCTCGGGCAGGCAAGGCCTCGCTTCCTAACACAATATCACAGACATTTCCGTGTCTAAACTTCCAAGGCTAAGGGGCCCGAGAGATGGGTGGGCGGCTGACAGGGGACAGGACCAGAAGACCCTGGGGTTTCAGGTCAGCAGTCAACACCAACGTTCTGGTACCATGAACACTCACCCAATGGTGATAACAACAGCTTTTGTTGGACCTGGCGCCTCATGGTTATCGTCCCACATCGTCTCCACAGCTGTGGGAGGTAGATGCCCCTTCTATTCCCATTTTATAGATGGGGAAACTGAGCCTCTGGGAGGTGGAGATTCGTGCTCACAGTCTCACACAGGTGGTAAGTGACAGAGAGAGAATTTAAATCTGGATTCCGTTTGATCCCACACATGCTTTTCATACCTTAGCTGGGGTTCGTCACTACTCAGAAAGAGCCGGCAAACGCGCAGCCCTCTCCGAGATGGACGGGCGGCCAAGGGCCCTGGTGCGATGGAGCCCGAGAGGTTCCCAGGACGTGAGAACGGTCCGTGCTTAACACTGGTCAAGTTCTGGGCAAACTGGGACAAGCGGGTTTCCTTATCTGGAGGCGAAAATAAAACGTAAGTCCTTCAAGGAGGGTTAATACTCGAAACCGTGAGAACAAAAATAAGGGGTAGACCAGTGGTTAGAGGGTGGGACACAACCTTCTTTTTTTTTTTTTCTTGATAATTTCATCCAATTTTTATTTTTATTATTTTTATTATTTTTATTTTTTTAATAGTTTATTGTCAAATTGGTTTCTATACAACACCCAGTGCTCAATCCAACGAGCGCCCTCCTCTGTGCCCACCACCCACTCCCCCCCTCCCACACCCATCTCTCCCCTCAATTCTTTCTTATTCTTTGAGAGTCTCTCATGTCATGTCTTCCTTCCTCTCTGTGGCTTTTTTTTTTTCCCCCTTCCCCTCTTCCCCTCCCCACTGGTTCTCTGCTAGGTCTTCCAAAGCCTACCTATGCGTGGGAACATATGGCACCTGTCTTTCTCTGCCTGACTTATTTCACTCAGCATAATATCCTCCAGTTCCATCCATGTTGCCACACAGGGCCAGATTTCATTCTTTCTCACTGCCATGTAGTATTCCATTGTATATATATATATATATATATATACCACATCTTCTTTATCCATTCATCAGTTGATGGACACTTAGTCTCTTTCCATGATTTGGCTATTGTCGAAAGTGCTGCTATGAACATTGGGGTACACGTGCCCCTATGCATCAGCAGTCCTGGATCTCTTGGGTAGATTCCTAGCAGTGCTGTTGCTGGGTCATACGGTAAGTCTATCTTCATTTTTTTGAAGAACCTCCACACAGTTCTCCAGAGTGGCTGCACCAGTTTGCATTCCCACCAACAGTGCAAAAGGCTGCCTGTTTCTCCACATCCTCGCCAGCATCTATAGTTTCCTGATTTGTTCATTTTAGCCACTCTGACTGGTGTGAGGTGGTATCTCAGTGTGGTTTTGATTGGGACACAACCTTCTGGTGAGTTCTGTTCAACATGCATATCATCCCTAAAGCATTTTATTTACTTATTTATGTATTTATGTATTTATTTATGAGAGCTAGAGAGAGAGAGAGAGCATGAGCAGGGGAAGGGCAGAGAACGAGGGAGACACAGAATCCAAAACAGGCTCCGAGCCGTCAGAGCTGTCAGCATAGGGCCTGATGCAGGGCTCGAACCCACGAGATCATGACCTGAGCCGAAGACAGATGCTTAACCACTGAGCTACCCAGGTGCCCCCATTCCTAAAGAACTTTCAATAGCAGATGTTTCAAATTCAGGACATTTCATATAGACAGTTGAACCTTGTGCTTCTCTTTGAAAATAGAGAGAGCCTGTCTCAGAGGGCTCCGGTCCCAATGAGGCCAGTTACAGCCCACCTCACCTCATTCATTAGGTCACTGGCTTGGCTTTTGTCGATGGCTGAGTCCGGTAGAGAGAGCGTTACGCCGTGGGGACCAGGAAGCAAATTCCAATAGATCCCCAAAATATTGATATCAAATATCAATATATTGATACTGGGGTAAGTTCTTTCTCTCTAGTTGCCTTTCCAGGGTGAATATTCCAGGGTCCCACGCCAAAACAGAGCAAGTTCTTGTGAAGCCAGCATCCCAGGCAAATCTCAGGCACTCAGGAAGTTTTACAAGCCTTAATCACCGCTCACAGTGAGGCCTGGAGGCTCGCGGGGTGGGCAAGGGTCTTCTAATTCTCACGGGCAAACGAGCGTGTCCCTGCCAGGGTTTTCAGACAGAAGACAGTCCCCAAGTCTTATTGTTTGAAATTTGCCCCTCCGTGACCCGGATGCCCAGCCGATGACCACAGAGGAACTCGGAGCTTCAAAAGCACGTTTGCGTGTATATTATTCCATTTCCTGTTCACGCCACTTGTATGAACGGGATGACTTCAAGTGCATTTGATGGTTGAAGCCCAGAGAGGTTGGACTGCCCTTGCCCGGCACTTTTAACTCCCAATTTCATTCTTCCTCGGCACCAGGTGGTAAAACTGTATTGACCAGAATGCCCAATTGACCAGAACACGCCTTTGTCTCGGAGATCATTCCAGATCGTTCCGGACTGACTTTCTTTCTAGGACCCTCCCTCGGAGCTGCAGCCCTGCCTGCTCCCCTTCTTACCCGCCGTCGGTCTTTCTGCCAGCCCAGTGAGGCCCGCATTTCAGAGCCTGTATCCGGGGCTTATGGCTCCGGGCCAGGCGGGCTGTGGCTGAGGCCCGTGACTCCCACGTCTCCCTGGTGGACAGCCGGCCTCAGTGGCTCCCTCTGAAGTACAGCCCCCCAGGAGCCTGACAAAGATGACAACCCCGGGTCATCCCCCTTCTTCACGGCCAAGCCAGGGGAAACCTTCCGAATGTTCTTGCTCTGCACCCCGACCTCGCAGTCTTACCCTTCTGGCTGAACGAGAGACAAACAGCTCCTCCCCACTTGGCCGTGTGCAGCTTAACTAATGCGTATGAAGACCGTATAAATAATTCACATCACTCAAGAGGTGGTGAGCCGAACAAGTCCCTTCTGGTTACATTTATTTAAAGATAAGGTGAAACTAAGTGAGTGATGGCCCAGTTACAAAGGCCAGGGTCCAAAGGGGATTGGGACACTCGAAGTTACACCACCGGAGTGATTTGTGCGGAATTATGTCAACTTAGAAATCCCGGCACCTTGGGGGAAAAGGAAACGTCTTATCTCTAAGAAAAGCGATACGCGATGAGTATTTTCCAAGTACAGCCTATGAGCTAATTCTACAGAATTCAATTTGGCTCTGGCAGGAACAAAATTTCTATTTCAGGCTAAAAGGACCTCTGAATTAGTAACCTTGCAAATGTTGTCTCCACTTGGAAATGTCGCTCAGGGCCTCATGGGAAACACGCCCTGGCTCCCTGGCGTGGGTCCTCCGGGTCCAGGGGTTGGTTCTTTCCAGAGAGCAGCTCTGGTGAGTTTCCAGCTGGACTAGAGGGCCTTCGATTGGAATCGGCTGATGAAAATACTGGCTTGAAGCTCGAGTGAGGGCAGCGTGCGTGATGGAAAGCTGGACGCGAAAAGGTTACGGACAGGCCGTAGACCTGGAGTCCCCCTGACCGGCAAGGTGACGGCCGAGAAGCCCTTTCCCCTGTCCTTTTGCCTTTCCTGTCCTGTCGCCGCGTGTTTTAATCTCCCCTCCCCCTTTTCCCACAGTGCCCCCTGAATATTTCCACGGAAGACTTTTAGAACTTTGTCATAAGGAAATCGTATTGCCAGCTGACAATAAAATTTACGGAGCAAAGAATGCTTCTGTTAATACTTTCCGGACGTCTTTGTTTTGGAACGGCCAAGATGCTGAGAATAGTCCAATCCAGTAACCCTGCCTCCGACAGGCGGCGGAACAGTTAGCGGGGTTGACAGAGAGATGCGACCACGAATGCAATAATCCTTGCTGCACTGAACTTTGTATTTAAACACTTATTTTATGTTTAATTAATTTCTGCAAAGTGGAAAACTTCCCGACTGCCTTTGAAGCACGCTGTTTGTTTAAAACACTTTGTTTTAAGAATAGGGGAAAGAAAAGAAGGATGGAAATTGGGGGAAAAGGTTTATGTTTCTCCTGTTGTTTTTTCAAATATGATGCGACACGGGGAATAAGCCTCCCGAAAGCTCAATTCTTTGTGTGATGGGACAGAGACGCACCTAGGAGTCTCACTTCATCAAAGAAACAGACGTGTATCTATAATTTATGCTTTGCTTTAAGCTTCTGCTGATCTGATGTGGCTTTTTTAAGACAACACAGGCAGCCCCGGCCCCGCTTGTCAATCAGCGGGGCATGCTCAAATCGGAGACCATTAGTAGAAGAGACGGC